>PVKM010029669.1:0-17654 GCA_004027735.1 Carollia perspicillata | reverse complement strand
TTAAACCCTTGTCTGAGGTATCATTGGCAAATATGTTTTCCCATATCATTGGGTCTCTTTTTATTTTAATGCTGTTTTCTTTAGCTGTGCAGAAGCTTTTTATTTTGATGAGATCCCATTTGTTTATTCTTTCCTTTATATCCCTTGCTCTGGGGGACATATCAGTAAAAATGTTGCTGCATGAGATATCTGAGATTTTTCTGCCTATGTTCTCCTCTAAGATTTTAATGGTGTCATGGCTTATATTTAAGTCTTTTATCCATCTTGAATTTATTTTTGTGTATGATGTAAGTTGGTGCTCGAGTTTCATTTTTTTTGCACGTAGCTGTCCAGTTCTCCCAACATCATTTGTTGAAGAGACTATTTTTACTCCATTTTATCCACCTACCAATCTTAAAAGGTCTAAATTTTAAGATTGTTCCAGAACAAAGCCTAAAAATATTTATACAAATAAAAAATGCACAGCACCCATCAAGATAAAATTTACGACTGGTACTTAGTGGAAGATTACCAGACATGCAAAGATGAAGGAAAATACACCCATTATAAAGAGAGGAAGCAATCCATTGATTGCAACAGACCCAGAACTGAAATCGGTGTGAGAATTATATATAGTTATTATTATTGCCTTTCATATGTGAAAAATGTTAAGGACATTGAAAATATAAAAAAGAACCAACTCAAACTTTTAGAGGCATAAACAGGATGTAGAGCAACTGGAACCCTCATACCCTGCTAGTAGAAAGGTAAAATGCAACCCTACATTGGAAAGAGGTTTGACACTAAAACCTCTTAAAAAGGAAACATATGCTTATCAAATATTCCAACTATTCTACTTCAAGGTACTTACCCAAGATAGACACCCATGTAAAGGTTTGTACACAAATGTTCACAGCAATTTTCTTTGGAATTGTGAAAACCTAGACACAGCCCAAACAACCATCCGTGGGTGCATGGATAAACAAATGTAACATATCCATGCAATGGCATTTCATCAACAACAGAAAGGAATGAACTGCTGATATATATTGATGAATTTCAAAAGAACTATTGTAGCTGAAAGGATTTAAAGAATGAGGAGTACATAATGTATGGTTCCGTTTATATAAAACTCTAGACAGAAGTATGGTGACAGAAAGTAGATGGTGGTTATGCGTGCATGGGGGAAAGAGGCAAAGAGGCAGGAGAGGAAGAGGAAGATGCAGGAGAGGAGGAATTGTAAAAGGATCATGGAGAAACTTATGGACAATGATAGGTATGTGTTCATTAGCCTGACTGCACTGATGGGTTCCTGGATGTAATACATATTTTAAAACTTAGCAAGCTATATACTTTAAATATGTACAATTTATTATATGTCAGTTATACTGCAATAAAGCTGTTAGAAATGAAGGAAAGAGGTGGGGCATACGTGCTGATATGGAAGTCCTTCAAAATATTATTCATTGAAAAATTGCATAGCAATGTATACGATGGTTCCCTTTGAGTCACTAGACCCATATTTAAAAAATATAATGGTGTATGCATAAAACTTTTCTGGAAAGATAAAAAATAAATTGATAGCAGTGGTTATCTTAGGGAGATGGCCTAGGGATGAAAAGAAATCTTTCTTTTAAAAAGATCCTTTTTTAACTATTATCTTATAATATGTATACATTTTGTTTAAAGTGAATATTAGCTGGGGTTTCATGAGCAATAGAATTGAGAAACATTTTTGTTTTCTTTTTTGAAATGTTTATTTTTGCAAAACTAGAGGTATAGACTCTTCAGAAAACAGTCTGACTCTTAAAATGTTAAATATGTATATATTTACAATAAAATCCATTAATTCCACTTTTATGAATCTATCTAGGAGACATAAAAAATGAAAACATGTTTAGACCAAAATATGCATGTGAGTGTTCATAACAGCATTATTCATTATAATGAAAAAGATCCAGGAACTGGTGAATGATAAACAAATACGGCATATCCAAGCCATGTAATACTATCCTGCAAAACAAAGGAACACTGCTACTACAAGGCAGCACACCAATAAACCTCAAAACTATGATGTTAAGATAAAGAAAGCCGAAGCAAAAGAATACCTATTGTGCGATTGCATTTACATGAAATCCTACAAAAGGCGCATTTATAGATTCAGAATGCAAATCAGCGGTTGCTTAAGAGAGGAGGTGTATTTTCATTTCAAATGTTGTGCAGTAGGGTGTGACACATGTCCAGTACGAGCATGAGTGGTGGCATGCGGTACTGGAGAAGGAAGGCCATGGAGTCACACAGATCTGGCAGTAATCCCAGGTTTGTCACTCTGTGCCTAATGGGTTCTTGGGAGGCTGAAGTGAGATGATGTACGTGGTGTGCATGGTACATAGTATGGTCGTGGAGTAAGATCTTTAGTTTGCATGTACACAAAGCAACAGGAATGGTGCCGACTCATCCATGTGCCTTGGTGGGGTCCTTCCGTTACCAGATCACTAGCATGTTGATGGGAGCAGACAGACATAAATGTCTACTCTGCTTTAAAGCAGGCCTTTTTGCTCACGATCACCTCATTGCTTGATGTGCCTTAAGCCTGGGATTCCAGGACTTTGTACATGAATAAAAGGTTACAGATAGTTTGGAAGACTAAAAATGCAGGCATCATTTTATTTTTTAATTAATCTTTTTAGTTTGAGGTAATTGTGGATTCACATAAATTTTAAGAAATAATTCAGAGATTCCATTTACCCTCCATCCAGTTTCCTTCAGTGATAATATCTTTAAAACTATAGTACTTTTTACATTAAAGTCTGCAATACATTTTAAGCTAAAATTTTTAAGGTGTGAAGTTTAGATCAAGGTTCATTTTCCCCCCATATGGATGTCCAATTGCTCCAGTGCCCTGTGTGAAAGAAATGTCTATCCTTCTTCTAAGTTGATTTTACGTCTTTGTCAAAAACCAGTTAAGGATTTTTGTATCATTCTGGCTTCTCTATCATGTTCGATAGACCTATGTATGTGTGTATCCCTTCATCAGTACCACACTGTGTTGATTATTGTAGCTATACTTTAAGCCGTAATATCAGGAAAAGTGATTCCCCCCACTATATTCCTTTTCAAGGTTATTTTAGCTATACTGGGGCCTGTGCCTTTCCATAAAAATTTTAGAATAAGTTTATGTATATCTGCAAAATTTTTGCTGTGAATTTTTTAGGAATTAAAAGTAAACCTATAGAACAACTTAGGGAGAACTGATGTCTTTACTATCCTGAGTCTTCCAATCCTTAAATACCCCATGTCTCTCCATTTATTTAGATCTCCTTTGATTTCTTTAATCAACATTTTGACATTTTTTACCATACAGATTTTGTGCATGTTTTGTTAAGTTTTTACCTAAAATATTTTCTTTTCTTTGCAGCAATTACAATTGACATCGTGTTCTTAATATTGGTTTCCCCACGTTGTAAGTATATAGAAACATGATTGATTTTTGGTTGTTGATCTTGTATCCTGTAACCTTGCTGAACTCACATATTAGTTCTAGAGTTCATTGGGATTTTTTTACATAGTCATTTGTCACTTTTTATGTCGTTTGTAAATAAAGACAGTATTATTTCTTTTTTTTCCGATCTGAAAGCTCTTTATTTATTTTTCTTGCCTTATTGCTCTGGCTAGAACTTCCAGTATTATCTTAAATAAGAGGGATGGAAGGCATCCTTGTTTTGTTCCTGATTTTAGGGAGAAAGCATTCAGTCTTTCACCATTATGTATGATGTTAGCTCTGGGTTTTTTATAGATGCTTTGCATCAAGTTGAGGTAGTTCTATTTCTAACTTGTTGAGTTTTTAATTTTTGATCATGAATGGGTATTGGATTTTGTTAATGCCTTTTCTGTGTCAATTAATATAATAATCATATGGTTCTTCTTCTTTAGTCAATTGATATGGTGAATTATACTGAGTGATTTTTTTAATGCTACACCATGAGATACCTGAGATATCTGCTTGCATACCTGAGATAAATTCCGCTTAGTCAAGTATGTCATTTTTTATGCATTAGTGAGTTCAATTTGTTAATATTTTCTTGAGGAATTTTGTTTCTAAGCTCAGGAGAGATGTTGGCATGAGGTTTACTTTTTGTGTGCTATCTTTGTCCGACTTTGGTATCAAGGTAATACTGGTATCATACAATGAGTTGATAAGTATTCCTTCCTCCTTCTTTCTAAAAGAGATGGTTAAAATTCATGTTACTTGTTCTTTAATGTTTAGTAAAATTTTCCAGTGATGCCATCTAGTCCTGAGGATTTCTTTTTCAGTAGCTTTTTCAGGATGAAAAATACACTCTCTAATGGTTATAAGATTAATCAGATTATTTATTTCATCTTGGATGAGTCTCAATAGTTTGTAGATATTGAAGAATTGGACCATTTCTTCTAAGTTGTTAAACTTATAAGAACTAAGTTATTTATAGTATCCCTTCTCTTCCTTTCAGTGGCTGCAAGATATATAGTGATACCCTGTTTCATTTCTGAGATAGTGATTTGTGTTGTCTTTTTTTAAGAAGTTTACTCATTTGTTAATTTTACTGATATTTTTGAAGAACCAAGTTTTGATTTCATTGATTTTTTTCTGTTTTCCTGTTTTCAATGTTGTTGATTTTTTTTAAGTAATTTCTTTCTTTCTGCTTCCTTTGTATTTATTTTGCAGCCCCATATTCTTGCTCTGTCATTCTGGGTCTCTACTTATATGAAAGTTAGATATTTTGTTGTCCTACAAGAACCCAAAACTTCATTAAATCTTTTCAGGCTCTTTTATCTCTATTGTGCAAACTAAATAAAATTCAATTGATCTATTCTCAAATTAACAGATTCTGTCTTCCTCATACTACCATTGAGCCCCTTCAATGAATTTTTTATTTTGGTTTTTGTATTTTTTTAGTTCTATAATTTCCATTTGATTTTTAATAATTTTTATGTTTTTGTTGAGGGTTTCTATTTTTCTTTTTTTCAGGAGAATTTTTAATTACTTGTTGGAGCACTTTTATTATAGCTTCTTTAAAATTTTTGTAAGAAAGTTACAGTATCAGATTCACCTCAGCATTGACAATAGTCGATTGTCTTTTTTCATTCAGGTTGTGATTTTCCTGGTTCCTGGTACAACAAATGGTTTTGAGTTGTATTCTGGGCATTTTAAGTATTATACTAGGCGATTCTTGGTCCTATTTAAACATTCCATTTTGGTCGATGGACACCCTGTTTGGGTTTAGCATGTAGGTTGTAGACAACTTTTGTGGGCTGTAGTTTCAATGACAGTTTCATCTTCTGAGCTCCTACAGTGTAGGATTAGACAGCTTTGTTCTTCTCCCTTTCCTTCAGCTTCCACTGGACCCCTGCTGATGCCACCCATAGGACTGGAAAGTGCTTTCTGAAGCTGCCTGCTGGCATTAAAGAGTCTCTATCCCACACCCAGGGGATAGAGAGCCTGTCTCTGTCGTGGCACTGGTGTGGCGGTGCCAACAAAGGAGGGAAGAACTTACCAGGGTCTTCTCCCACTGCTGAGTGATGGGCCAGGAGCCACCAGGTCTGGATGACTCTCTGCTACTCAGTGAAGGCCAAGATGGCCAAGGCCTGCTGGAGCTCGCAGAGCTGTGCCTGGTGTGGGTGACGGGAGGGCTTCCCTCTGCAGCTCCGCTGCCACTAGATATGGATCTATTTCCCAAGTCCGTGTCATGCTGGGCCTTCTTTTTCCCAGGCCCTTGGCCAGAGAAAGCAGGCTTTGCTTATTTTGTTTTGTTGGGGGTTTTTGTTTGGTTTGGTTTGGTTTGGTCTATTGTTAATTTTGAACCTGTTGGCTGCTTCAGGTTTAGACCTTTCAGGTGCCTAATCCAACATACACAAAGAGAGAAAAGGAAAATTCAGAGAACTCAATTCTTCAAATCCTAACATCCCTAGCCAGTCCACTTTCTTTCCACTTTTCAGAATCCTTTCATGGTTGTATGTTGAACCATTTCCAGGATGTTTAGTTTTATTTAGAGGAAAGGAGTAGAGAAAACTGAGTCCAACACTTTGTTTTTTTTTAATGAATGTAATTTTTTAAAGGGTCGAAAAAAGATTCTCCTACCTTACACTATTAGCATTTCACAAAAGAAAGTACATTTAACAGCCAAAAGTTGAAAGGGCATAATCTCAGAGTTAAAGGTGAATCTTTTAAATTAAATAAGTTTAATTTCATGAGAAGCTCACTGTATTATTTTTATTTTTCTCTTTCTCCAAGGACCTGTGAAAGCTACACTATCTACTTACCTCCATAAGAAGCATGAGGTATGGGAACAATGTCACATTTGTCCAGTCTGAGTAGGAAGCAGCAATGCAGAGGGGAAGAATTAGCAAAGCTTTGGAACCCGAAGTCGTGGGTTCAAATCCTAATCCCTTAACTACAAAGTGAGTGATGTCAGCAAAACTCTTCAGCGGAGGAGTGAAAAGGGCTGGGCTTTGATGTCCATAGACCTGGAAGTCCCAGTGCTGATTCTTAGTAGCTGTGTAGACTTGAACAGGTTAGGAAACTTCTTAGTGACTCCTGTCGCATCAGTAAGGTGAGAATCGTGGGAATGTAAAGGAGGAGTGACTGGGAGATGCAGAATCAAACACTTGGCACAGTGCGGTACACGGGACAGAGTAAACACACAGCAGTGGGTAGCCCTCTCTCTAGGAGTGTACACACACACATGGATACCAATCCTTACTTTGCGGGGGGATTCTGAGGATTTAATGAGGTGATGTGTAAAAGGCAGCTTGCAGTGTCTGGCATATAATTAGCACTTAAATAACTTAAAGTCCTCTTCCCATTCCTTACCTCAGTTTCCAAATCTAAACTGCGTACAGTAAGGCCTATGCACAGAGCTTGGGCACAGATTGGATGTAACAATATACATGAAGTGCTTTGTAATCTGGAGCAGGAAGTCTAAATGCCAGTTACTCCTGCAGTGATCGGCCCTGCCCATATACACCCATTTGCACAGATACCTGATGAATTATTATAATGATAAATATTCAACTCATGGAGCAAATTAGCTCTGGCCTAGGGCTCAGGCTGAAGGCAGAGATAAAGAGGTATAGAAACCACAAAACAAAATTAGCAAATATTTAAATGCAACCCACAGCATTTGATGTGCATCTTCCCTGCCCTAGATCCTCATGTCTCCTTGTGAGAAAAGTTTGTGGGAAGCCACGGATCTCTGCAGGCTGGTAGACTCAAAAAGGAAAAAAGCATGCACACAATGAAACTCAGCGGCACTCTGCTTCCTCCTCCGAGTCTTTTCTGAAGCAGACACTCCTCGCCCAGTGTTGTTGAGGTTTGGCCCACGCTCTCTGGGCACTACGTTAACTCTTTGGGATGTGTCAGGATAGCTGTCCTGATTAAAAAGACCTGAAATGTGACTTCCCAGAGGCTTGATCATGTCAGGTCTTGTCCTCCTCAAAGTAGCCTTTTGGAAGGCCTGAGAAGGGTGGAAGAAAAGGAGTGAAAAGGAACACGGAAGACCAGCAGAAGCAAAGAGCCAGAGGGTCAAAGCTGGATCCTAACAATCCTGGCCATGCTGAGATAGCTTGTTGGGAAGAGGCTGGAAGAAAGGAGACCCTTTAAGTGTTACGGCAGCCATTCAGGGGGACACTTCTTCTGGCTTCAGGGTACAGAATGGGGTTGTCATGTTCTGCTGACCCTGGCCTCCAGCATTACCTGGTTAGACGTATGTCCACAATGACTTCTAAAGGATTGCTTGTTGATTCTTACAAGTGGCTGACTCATTTTGATTGAGCACCTACCGTGCATCTGGTTTTTATGATAGTCTCAGCTAAAGAAAGGTAGAAACTCAAGTACTCGCCTTCACACACCTACCATGTCCCAAGGGAAGTGGCTTTAGCTGTAAAAACGGCAACCAAATTCATCAGTAGTCTTTGCTCAACGCAAAGGCCTTCCGATTAGGGTGAGAACACTTTCTACTGGTGACTGGAGGGTGACTCCCGGTAGGACAGGAGAGACAGAGAAGGGTGTTCTAGGAGAGGCTGGTGCAGTCCAAGGCCATGAGACGAATGTGCTCTGGGGAGGCAGACCTTTTTGCACACAGTGGAGGCTTTGTATCGGGGAAAGAACAATCATGCAAACAGGGAACTGATCTTAAATGTCAAACTAAGGTTTAGGGTTGTTTGCCCTTGGCAGAAAGAACAAAAAAGGGTTTGGGGCAGGAAGGCAGGTATTAAGTTCAGAATTTAATTTTACAAAGATTCTTCTACAGTGTCAAGTACAAGGATGGAGGCTGCAGAAAGGGTGACTGCATAAGCCATTATTGTGGTTCTTTGAAAACAACTTGAACTCTGCAGAGTGAGCCAGAGAACTGGAAAAAATATCAGTCATCCACATTTTGGGTCAGAGGTTAAGTAAAATGACACTCTGTTCATCTGCTTCTTGTTCTAAAATGGTTCTTGATTGAAACAAATCCAAAACACATATTTTATTAGTGGAGCTCAGATGCACCGGGGGCCAGAAACTTCACACTATTGTATCCTTGGGCTCTCTCATATTAGAAGCTAACAGAAAGAAAGAAAATCCCTCCTCCAAATTGGTTACTAAAAAGTTTTTAAAAAATAAAACAAAAAGATAATGTTGCAAGTCTCCCAGGCCTCATAAATCATGAGGTGAGAAGAACAAATCTGGTCTTGAACTCTAAAGCATAAATAGAAACTGTCAGGCAAGTGTGGACAAGACAAACTTTGAGCAACAAGAAAGGAAAACAGAGGTAAAAGGAAAAGGTCCAACAGGCTGGCAGGCCCCAGCGGGGGCTATATATGCTGGTGAGAGCCACCTGACCCTTCTTCCTAAGAGGAGAGGCTAACCCAGGTCGGCTGGAGACTGGCTGAGCAAGGGTCCAGGACAGCTTTGTCAACATTTTCAGGTTCTAACAGAGGACTGAGTGCTCTGGTTGCTGGGATGCGTCCCATGTGGAGGGCAGCATTGATAACGCCCAGACAGAACAGGGACTCCCAGCCTAAGGCCAAGACAGCTTTTCTATCTACATGCCCCTAGCAATTTGCAGGCACCAGCCCTGTAATCCCTAAAGCCACAATGGCTAGTTCCCTGTTGGGCATGTTTCACTTCTCCCTGGCTCCTAGAAAATGATTAGAGATTAGTTTGTCACACCAGGCTCTGCTGGTGAGCTGGCCAGCCTGCACTCCCAGACTCAGAGCTGGGAACTATGTTCCAGGCACTCTTCTAAGTGGCATATATTATGGGATTTTAGCCCTACAAATCTCCTATGAGGTGGGTACTACATTCTTCCCACTTTGTACATGAAGAAACCAAGGCACAGGGAGGTTACAAGCTTGCCCACAGACCCAGAACTGGAAAGTAGGGAGGTTTGGATTCCAAGCTCTGCATTGGGCTTTTTTTTCTTTTTCTTTTTCTTTTTCTTTTTTTTTTGTCCTTCTAGATGGCTCCCCAGGAAGCCCTCCCTGAGCCCTGTTTCCCCCACCCTCACCTCCCTGCCTCTGTACTGCATGGTAATTGTCCCACTGGGCTGTGATTGCTTAGTTGTCTCCCACTAGACTATACGCTGTTAGGCACAGACCATGTCTCTCTTACTCACTCCTGTGTCCCTTGTCCTTAGAACAATGTTGTAGTGGCCATAAAAATCCAGCCTGTACCTCTCAGCTTTCCTATTTCAGGGGTGTAATTGACAAATGTTCCCCCCTTACATCCCCCCTGTTGTATCCACTACTGAGTAACTGTACTCCCCATAGGCTGCCCCCAACCAATGACTGCATGCATTAGAAATATTAAGGAATCTCATTTCTGAGAGACGCAGGACTTCCTATTGACCTGACAAAATTTTTTAGAACTGTACTACAGTCTAAGAGCTTCTTCCTTCCTCCTTTAATATCTAATCCCAGATTGGTGTCTGCTTCCAGGAATACATGGGTTAATGCAAATGGTAGCAGGAGTGGAGTGCTATTCTTCAGGAAACAGTCTATGCATTAATTCAGAAATTCAATATGATGCCGCAACTCTAGTTGGAAGAAACATGGGTCTGGAAACCAAGAGGTATAAAGCGACCCACTTATTATTACTCTCAATGATACACTGGGGATGTTATCCTTTCCATCCCCACAACTCTGTGCTCTATAGAGTTGAAAGCCCTGGTCCCCAAAGGGGCACAGTATTGTCAGCAGACGCACAAAAGTCTCATTGAAATACAAGGTCCAACAGCCACCAGAGTGTTTTTTTAGCTCCTTGTGTCCACGGACCAGCAAGACAATAGTTCCCATATTGACAGTGTTCATTGATCCAGACCAGCTAGAGGAAAATTACATACTAGGGAAAAGGAGGAATACTTGTGCAGCCATGTCATGTATTTGTATTCCAGGGGATAAGAATGTCAAGAAATTGTGGGAAAAGAATATTGGGATTGGAGGGGCAATCTATGATTCTTCTCCACTGCAATGTTAGCGCCTTAGGCTAGATGGGATGGCTCTGCAGCAGGGTCAGTTATTACTTAAGGTCACAGTAATTATTTTTGCAGGATAGATAGTGTGTCTTACATTAAAGGCCTGCCATGCATATGATCAGTAAATACTGGATGAGTGAATGAATGAACATTTTAAGAAGAATTGTATATTTTTCTCTTTTTAAAGGCTACCTGACATACTCAGAAACCAGTTGAGCTTTGAAATGAACTACAGTGTTTATCAACATCAAACTATTAGGTATTCATTGTTCTGTGATGGCCTTAAGCTTGAGTTAATTAATGCTAAGAGCTACAATTCCTCACCTTGCATTAGGGGAAGAGTGGAGCCTTGGGTTGGTCAGAGGAGGCCAGTCCCTGCACTTGCCTTTCTCAAGAGTACTCAGTGGACTCTTTACCTCATGATGCAGGCAAGAAGAAACCTCTTTAATTCATTCTTTATGCCAATGGCAGAGCCCCATCAATTCAAATTAATTTCTCATACACTTATAACTACAATAAAGTCTGTTTGTTAAAAGCCTGGGCTTTGTACCCAAAAGCCTGATTTGAGAGGCTCTCAAGGACAGAAGAAACCTTTTTGGCACTCCACTTTTTGGCAAGAGCTGTTCTCTGAGGCCCAGGAGCCCTGCTACTCCTGGATCCTTATAACTAAGATGGTCAGGCCCTGGCTGGTGTGGCTCCATGGGTTGAGCATTGGCCTGTGAACCAAAAAGTCATCTGTTCAATTCCCAGTTAGGGCACATCCCTGGGTTGTGGGCCAGGTCCCTGGTTGGGGGTGTACAAGAGGCAACCAATTGATGTTTCTCTCCCTGTCTTTCCCCCTCCCTTCCTTTTCCTCTAAAAAAGTAAACACAATCTTTTTTAAAAAAGGACAGTCAGACTTTGGAAGGTGTGAATGGAGAAGAGGGATAGTCCAGTAAATGGAACTTAGTTAACAAAGACTTAAGATTTGAAGGAAAACATTATATTCAGAAAACTGCATAAATCATGTAGTTTAAATACTAAGCAAATGAAGGAGTTTAGCAAAAAAAATGAATAGGTAAAAGCCAAACTATAAAAAGCCTTAGTTGCCAAGCTGAGAAGTTTATATCTTTCACTGGGAGGCCATAAATATTTCTGAATAGTGAACTAGGGTCAGATAAGCACTCTAGAAAGCTCTGTCTGGAACAGAATAGATGATGGACCAGAAGCAAGCAGAACAGCCTGGATTTTGCAAAAATCAAGGGGAAAGAGAATACCTAACCTCAGACATATCAATGGAAATGGAAAGGAGGACATGGTTCAGAAGATATTTATCGGTGCAATTCAGCAGCCTGTGCTCTGGAGGTGATGGTGTCATTGACTAAGGTATGGAACAAATGAGACAGACTATGTTAAAACACGTAGTTAAATCTCAACATGATTTCCAGCCAAGATAGAGATATAGGCAAATACACTGTTCCTCCTTGCACAACCAAAACAGGGACAACGACAAATTTAAAACAAAAACAACCAGAACTGCCAGAAAACCCCGGGTTCCAGAGTGGGAAAATAAAGCCTCAAGATCTCTGACTAAAAAAAATCTGTGGGAGTTGTGGCAGCAGGAGAAACTCCCAATCTCACAGCAGAGTTCATTGGAGAGACCCACAGGGACCTAGAATGTACATAAAACCACCCACCCGGGAATCAGCCCAATTTGCTTGTGGGAAGCAGAGGAAGTGACTGAAAGTGGGCCTAGCCAAGCAAGTGGCATTATTCCCTCTCAGACCCCTCCCCCATATACACATTGAAGTGGGTTGCCCCGCCCTGGCCAATACCTAAGGCTCTGACCCTACTACATGCACAAAGATTTAAAAAATGGCCCAAATGAAAGAATAGATCAAAGCTCCAGAAAAAATTCAACTAAGCAATGAAGAGATAGCCAACCTATCAGATGCACAGTTCAAAACACTGGTAATCAGGATTCTCACAGAAATGGTTGAGTATGGTCACAAAATAGAGGAAGAAGTGAAGGTTATGCAAAGTGAAATAAAAGAAAATGTACAGGGAACCAACAGTGATGAAAAGGAAACTGGAACTCAAATCAACAGTTTGGAGCAGAAGGAAGAAAGAAACATTGAACCAGAACAGAATGAAGAAATAAGAATTTTTAAAAATGAGGAGAGGCTTAAGAACCTCCAGGACAACTTTAAACATTCCAACATCCGACTCATAGGGTTGCCAGAAGGAGAAGAGGAAGAGCAAGAAATTGAAAACATAATGAAGGAGAACTTCCCCAATCTGGCAAAGGAAATAGACTTCCAGAAAGTCCAGGAAGCTCAGAGAGTCCCAAAAAACTTGGACCCGAGAAAGCATACACCAAAGTACATCATAATTACGTTCCCCAAGATGAAAGATAAGGAGAGAATCTTAAAAGCAGCAAGAGAAAAGGAAATAATTACCCACAAAGGATTTCCCATAAGGCTATCAGCTGATTTCTCAAAAGAAATCTTGCAGGCAAGAACGAACTGGAAGGAAGAATTTGAAGTCATGAAAGGCAAGGACCTACATCCAAGATTACTCTACCCAGTAAAGCTTTCATTTAGAATGGAAGGGTAGATAAAGCGCTTCTCAGATAAGGTCAAGTTCAAAGAGTTCATCATCACCAACTCCTTATTATATGAAATGTTAAAGGGATTTATCTAAGAAAAAGAAGATTAAAAATATAAATAGTAAAATGATAACAAAGTCACAACTATCAATAACTGAATCTAAAAAACCAAAAACTAAAACAAAGTAAGCAAACAACTAGAACATGAAGAGATTCACAGAAATAGAGATCACATGGAGGGTTATCAGCAGGGAGGGGGAGTGGGGAGATGGTCAAAAAGGTACAGGGAATAAGAAGCATAAATGGCAGGTAGAAAATAGACAGGAGGAGGTTAAGAATAGTATAGGAAATGGAGAAGCCAAAGAACTTATATGTGTGACCCATGGACATGAACTAAGGGGAGGCAGGGTGCAGGGTGGTGGTGGGGGGTGGCGGGAATAAAAGGGGAGAAAATGGGACAACTGTAATAGCATAATCAATAAAATATATTTTAATTTTTTTAAAGCTTATAAGTGATAAAAGGACAGAAAAAAGTCAACATGATAGGCACGTACAGGGTATTGCCACTCTTACTTGGGTGTTTATCTTGTTTTTGGAACTTTTCACTAAAGGATCAAGTGATTTCTACTGCTAATGGCTTTTTATTCTCTCTATTTCTATTTCCTTTTCTTTACATTTAGCAGAAATGGTTGAGAACTCTACCTCTGTCTTTCACCCATCAAATTAGATGATTGCCAATCATCTAATTTAAAAAATTACTGTGTTTTTTACATATTTCAAATAATTTATCATATGTACATTTCTGTGCATTTCCCTACTCTTGTTCAAGTTAATTTTGTATTATATGATTGTTCTTGTTCATGTGGTAGTCGTTGTATACTTACCTTCTTCCCCTACTAGACTGTGAGGCCTCAGTGGCAGGTGTTCTTTCTTATTCTCCCCTATATACTATTACTAGTATATACTGTATTATATACTCTTCTGTGCCTAGCACACTACTGGCACATGAAAAAGGCTAAATGAATATCCAATTAATTGATAGTTTGGAGTTGCCAAAATTTTCTGGCAGAGGTATATTATTCTTGGTCCCCCTTGACCTTTGGAAAGATTCATCTCAACATTAGTACTCTAAAAATGTCTATTTACATTGGGCATGTAATCAATAGACAATAAACAGGTTGACCCTGTTTAGGTGGGAAATGGCATGTGACCGAAGGAATCTATTTAAGAGAAGAAGAAAGAAAAAATAAGGTAAATAATGAATTTGGAGAAGGGATGAATTCTCCGGAGGGGAAGGGATGAATTCACTGGAGGAGTGGGAACTGGAAAAAAAACCATGGAATATGATGGAATATTCCAGCTGGAAGGAGCTAAGGAGACCTTCTCATTCAACACCTAAATTCAAATAACAGCATTTGCAATACATCCATCATACTTCTTTTCTTATCATACATTATAATAATTACAGTGTACATGAGAGAACCTTGTAGGAGTCTCAGAGGCAGAAATAGTGTGATATTTATTTCTTTTTATCTATCCCTAGTATTTGGTAGTAACTGCTGGCTTCTCCATAAGTGTTGAATGAGTAAATAAGTGAATGAATGAATGAGCCACTTGAAATTTGCTCTCTCCTCGTAAACACTTGGGATCAGAGCTTCTTCTTGATTCCTTCCTTCACACTAAGTAGAATGTCATCACTAAGATAGAACCTGAATAAGCTGATTGGTTTGCATTGACTAATTCCAACCAGACATCAGTAGAGGTGGTGGAAATTAATCTAGTTTAACCTGGTCATGTGGAGAAACCTGCCAGGCAGCTGGCTCTGGACCTACAACCTAGAGCAGGGCAGTCCTTGCAAGTACCTATGGTTATATCTACAGGTACTTAACAGGCCATAAAAGGGCCTCCGAGGAACCCCTTAGTCACTCCTCTAGATCAGGTATAAAATATGCTTTTCTAACACCAGCAGCATCAGTTTAAATATGGGATCCTTATTTTGTTAAAAATCAGTTAGAAAGGCTTAAATTGAGCTTCTAAATGTAGCACAGCTCCTGATTTTGCATGAAATAAATAAAGCACTGAGCAATATATTGATGCTTAAAATATTTATTATTATAGTTAACAGAAATATTCATTATTTGCACCTGAACTGGGCAAGTGAATGTTGCCAGCAACCAGATGCAAGCACTTAATAAACATTGACTAAAGCACATATTCTGCAAAATGCTATGTGAAGGACTGGGGAGAATGCCACTCAACTGAATCAGGTTGTGTTTTAAAGTCTAGCTGCTTTTTAAGATATTACATTTCCAGCAGCAACATGTTTATTCCCTAAGTAACCCACATGTCTGTGTGACGAGATAAACAGCTGGCTCTGTAATTACTCATCATGCAATCATCCCACTTGGCCATTGCCTACTCGTTTCTCATAATATTCTAGATAACCTCTGGGGTTTAGATTTGCCCACTACGTGAGCTGGTTGTAACTCCTAGTCAATGGTCCAGCTTGCTAAAGTCTATGGTTGGGATTGCCTGATAGTAACGATGATTGTTACCATGCGCTAAACACTCTGTGCCCAGCACCATGTAAGAACTTTGAAAATGTGATATCATTTCATCCTCACTTAGATTTGAGTTTGGATTCTGCTGCTTTATAGCTATTCTACCCTGGGCAATTTATTAAACTTCTTTTTTTCTCAATTTTCTCCACTGTAAGATGAGAATAGAAATACTACTTCCTGGGGTCGTTGAGAGGGTTAAATGAAATAATGTTGTCAGCACAGGTTCTAAATATGGGGTACATGTCTTTATTCATGAACTATTACATAGAGTAGAATATAGTGGGGTTAGGTTGTATTCCCTGGGAACCAGAGTACAAGGCAGAGATCTGCAAGCAGGAGCCTCAACAGGAGCCTTGTGGGAGGGAGGGCTGCTGAAATAGGCAGAGGGAGAAGCTGAAACACAATTCATTTGCAAAGGAGACCTCAGCTCTGCCTTCAGAGTTGATGTGACTTGAGCCAGGTGGGCAGTCTCGCATTCGTGCCTCCACATCAACTGGCCATTGGATGCAGGCTGCCCACAGGGAGGGTGCAAGACGCTGGAGGAAGTGTCTCCATTCCACCAAGAGTCATTCCTCACTGCTCTGTGCGCAGTCGGTAGGCAACGCTCCGGACAGCTGCGGCGGTGAGTGCTGCCCGAAGGAGGGCTCTGCACGGTGCACCTCAGCATCCACTCCTGCTGAGTTTGACAGAAACCTAGAGTGGAAGGAACACTAAATTTTATGCTTCAAAAATCCTGATAAGTGTTTCTTAGTCATTTTTGTAAAGTCCTACGATAAGGGCTGGACTCTTTTCAATCTGTGGAAGCCATTGATTTTATTTACTGTTTCACATGTTTTTATAAATAACGTTTTCTACATAAAGTGCCTTCAGGGTAGTGGGAGTGAACTCTCAATCTGATTGGACTGTTTTATTTGTCCTATTTTCTCCTGTTCTGTGGCTTGGTGTTCTAGAAATTCCTCCTTGGGAAACATTCACCCCTTCCTTTACAAATGGACAATCTGCTCTGCTATGCGTCCTATCTGATTTTAGAAATGGGTGTTCAAGAATTGCAGGAGAGTGGGTTTTGAGCAGGAACCGTGTCCTGGCCCCAGTTTGAGGAGCCACCTCACAACCCTCTGTGGATCGCAGTCTCTAGTGGAGTCGTGAAGTTTAGGGGATTTCCCATTTGGCTCATCAGGGTGGCTGATGCATTGCCAACTTATTAGGACAGGTTCTACAGCAAGTGCTTCTTCTGCTAAATGGGATTTGGAGTGTGCACTGAAAAATCGGGATGAAGGGGTCTTTGGCTATTCTGAAAACAGTGACTTCTTTCCACTGGCTTGAAAACTTGAATATAGTGTATCAAACATCTCAGGGGAAATACAATTAGGGTGTAGATAGAAAGTGAGAAGGCAAGGGTCACATGTGTTGGGGACTTACAAAGACCTTTTTAAAAAGAGTAGTAATTGAAATGAGTCTTTAAAACTACAGAAGATTTTACCGGGTAGAAATGGAAAAGGAAGGTAATTCGTCTCCTCATTTATATATTCGAACATACACACACACAAATACTCTCATGTCCTTTCATACATCTAACACAAATGATTATTCAAATTCTAATTCTATGCCATACAACCAAAGAGAACTATGGGTTTTTCTTGTTTGTTGTTGTTGGGTTTTTTCATTTTTTTTTATTTAAGTTGTTGTTCAAGTACAGTTTTCTGTCTTTTACCCATTCCACCCCTCCCAGTGCTCCCCACCTCCCTCCCATTTCCACCCCCTTAGTTTTGGTCCATGTGTCCTTTATATTTGTGCCTGTGACCCCTTCCCCTTTTCCCCTGAAATTCCCTTCCCCTCCCCTGTGGTTACTGTCAGCCTGTTTTCTATTTCAGTGTCTTTGGTTATATTTTGCTTGCTTGTTTGTTTTGTTGTTTAGGTTCCTGTTAAAGGTGAGATCATGTGGTATTTGTCTTTCACCACCTGGCTTATTTCACTTAGCATAATGCTTTCCAGTTCCATCCATGCTGTTGCAAAGGGTAGGAGCTCATTCTTTCT
>PVKM010029668.1:0-17651 GCA_004027735.1 Carollia perspicillata | reverse complement strand
GGCCATCTTGTAGGCTCCCCATAGGCCACACAGACAAGGCCAGCCTGCAGCTTTGTCTTCACAGAATCCCTGTGACCCTCAACAAGAGAGCACGGGAGGCCTGGGAAGAGCTGCCGCCAGGCCATTTGCCGCTTGCCCTGCTTGTCCCCTGAGGCTGCTCCAGGACAATTTCTCATTTCTTCCTGGTGCGGATGAGCCCTGGGGCCTTGCCTGGCTCTCCCTTGGGGGGCAGCTGTGGCCTATGAAATTGCTTCGCTGCAGCGCGATAGCTCCTCAGCCACGGGGCGCCACACCTCTTGGATAGCTGTCACCTGGCCCCTTTCGTTTCTGTGTCATCCCGTGGGACAAGAGTAGCTTCTTGTTTTTGCTCTCTATGCGAGTAAGAAACTATCTAAATCTAAGAAGGGCTTCTTGCCATTTTATCTACAAATCTTAGGGCTTCGCTTGACAGGGAGTTTAGAGATCCCAACCTGCAGAGACCACAGTGCTGAGGCCCAGAGACGTTAAGCGGCTGGTCTCCCTCTCTCAGCTGATTCGGAGTGGAGTCAGGACTGGGCCACTTTCACCAGCACCTAGTACGGTGCCTCAGGTGCCACAAACGCCCACCACAGTGGCCGCTGGTCCGCTCAGTCAGGTCTTTGGGGTTCTTAGGCATCCTGGTCAGGGCCAGTACACCCAACCGTGGCACATGAGGAGTGTGGCACCCATGGACTGGCTTGTGACATGCAGTCCTCTCAGGGTGCAGAGCACCTGGCCCTCCTGCCTGCCACAGGCCAGTGCAGCTGGCAGAGCCACCCACCCACCCATCTCTGGAGTAACAGGTGGCAGATTAGGTTTATCGATTTGTTTGTCTGTATTTTTTGAATGCACACAAAATACAAAAGGTAGGAGATAGCATGCAGATAAAAGTCCTTTCCCCTTCCAGCCTCTAGAATGCCAGTCCCTGCTGCCTTCCTCCAAGATGATTGCCACTGTCTGTAAACACTTCCAGAGATACCGTATGGATGCACATGTGCGTGTGTACCTGCAGCGTGTCCCTTCCTCACCTACCCTGCGGCAGCATGCCAGAGATGCCCCAATGTGAACTTAAACCTTGATCTTGAAGATCATTCACTCTCATTTGTCTTAGCTCTGACTCTGCTGACCACAACCACAGCAGGTTCCTCCTCGCAGCCTGGAGCTTCGCATGTTGTCTTGTCTCCAGGTGTGGCCACAGACAGGCAGGTTCCATCTTTTGAGACAGCAGGAAAGATAGGAAATTTCCAAAGGAGGCTTTCTTACAAGCTTCCCATTCTGGCGGGTCATTAGCTGACCCGCCTAAAGGGCAGGCAGATGCCAACCTTTTCCATGTCTGTCCGTCTGTCTGTCTGGCCCTAACTGGGAAATCTCTTTAGCATTTAAGACACTAGTTTTTAATGCTGGAAATGGCCATGTGGTGATGGAAGAGCACGAACAGGAGACTGGAAACTAGCCACAGTCACAGCAGTTGCAACAGCCCCTCGGCTAGAGGGGCAGAGGGAGGAGGCGGGGTAGCAGAGGGCAGGGCCAGGTCACCCAACAGGGTGTGGAGCACGTTGCTCTCCAGTGGAAGCTAGCAAAGCAGAGAGAGAGGGCGATTGCTTCCCCTGCTTCACCCACGCCAACCCCACCCTCCAAACTTAGACGAACACCTCCCTTTGGCCAAACTCTAGCAGCCAGCTGTCACAGAAACCTTGGAAAACAGCTTGTGGGGGCTGCTCCTTTCACACAGAGAATTGCAGCGACAGGGTGAGGGACAGAGCTGAGAGAGACAGACCCACAGTCAGCCTATGGGAGTCTCTGAGGGCTGTCTTCTGCAAGGACGTCATCTCCTTGGGAAAGGCTTGTCAGTATGGGGGACATGATTTAAAGGGAAGGGGTGGATGCCTGAAACAGGAAGGGGCAGCTAGATCCTCCTGGGCCTAGAAGAGAATAAATGACCTTTTGTTCCATTTACCCTTGCTCTCTGAGGATCACGTTCTGAGGAGCAGCTCCAGGCCGGTGGGCCCAGGTGTGGTGCTGGAATAAGAAGCAGCTTCTCTCTTTTTCCTGTGCTGGCCGAGGGGACAGGCAGGCCCCAGCAAATAGGTATCAGGGTACAGCTCCGTGGTGGCCAGCCAGTGAATTAGTCATGCCTCTGCTGTGCCCGTCTCTCATGCTTTCAGATGCTGTAACATTTTCCCAAATCCTGCAGGTTGCAATGGGTGTTTCCCACACGTCACTACACATAGGCTCTGCTCTTGGTTCAAGTATCTTTCCTCCTTCCCCTCAAATATGAGTCCTGGCTCTCTGTCAGTCTGGCTGCTGCACCCTGACTGGGTGCAGGAAAGGTTTCAGTACCGGGAGGGGACTCTCATATGTTCAGCTAAGGGTGGAATGGGTTTGACAGGCTTTTAGCGTCTCCTTCACAGCAGATGGCCCGTTAGAGGAAGGCAGGACACCCCCGCACCCTATTGAACAGCAGAGTTCGGAGTTCTCCCTGTGACGGAGGAGGCACCTGTGTCTGGACATCTTTGTGTACTCACCAGGCACATCGGGGACCTCATCCCCTAGGGTTGAGAGAACAAGTTTGCACGTTGCAACTCCTCTGAAGACATGGGAAAGACTTATCACCCTCGAATATTCTATCGATCCCACTTTTTACCTGGTTATTATTTGGGACACCTGGGGCTTTTCCATCCTAAGTCAGCTCCTATTTTTCCATGACAAGTTGGGTAATTTGCAGTTTCTTTGCACTCACCCATGTCAGTGCAGACAGGCAGAGACAAGAGCACATCACTACTTGCTAGAACAAAATGATTACAGATGAGCTGTCCCTACTTACTCAAATCAGCAAAAATAAAGGACATTTTATTCTATTCACCCTTCTTTTGTATTAAAATGATTACAACTACAGTCTGGTGCACCTTATGTCTTAAAGAACTCAGAACCTTCCACAGACAATTGTTTTAATTCATTATATTACCATTGTTGTTGTTGTTAATGCTTCATAAATTTTCGCAACTTGCTTCTTTGTCCTCTTAGCACTAACCCCGATGTTCTTAAATCTTTCTGGTTCTGGCAAGGATAAGATGGTTCAGGCTAATCCTAATCTTTCTCTCTCCCCAAGATATGGACATAATTATCTCTTTGGAGTCCTGATGCTATTTGGGGTGGAGAACAGTATCAGAGGGCAATCTGTGGGCGCTAGGTAGGTGTGACTACAAAATGTGAGCGCTAGGTTGGCTTTGGCTTCCTAGCGCTCACATTTGGCCCAATTTTAGTGTCAGAGTTGGGGAAAGTATATATAAAGGGGCTGCCTTTTCTCCATTTAACAGAATATATAGCTGTCCTTCTTCTTATGGGATGAAGGTTTCATTGACCATCAAAGTGTTCTTTTATACTGATATATTTATATCCAAAATTTAAGAAGATGAAGGTGCACCTCTGGCCTCAGCTGTGGGCTGTTTCCTAGATGAGACGGGCAGACTCCCTGGTGAACGGCGTTGCCACGGGTGCCCGGTGCACTCTGCGGGCACAGCATCGCACCAGGTGCGGTGAAGAGCAGAGTGACATATGAAATGTGGCCCCTGGCTTCCGTGAATGTACAGAAATCACTTATGTGTGTGAAGCAATGAGAAAGTGATGCAGACCATTTGTTAATCGGCGCTTGCCGAACCTGGTGGTGCAGGCAATAGATGGCGAAGGAGTTGAGAGAAGTGAGAGATCCGTGTGTGGAGAAGCAGGGGGTGTGGGCCACCTTGAAG
The DNA here is from genome assembly GCA_004027735.1 of Carollia perspicillata. Lineage (NCBI taxonomy): Eukaryota > Metazoa > Chordata > Mammalia > Chiroptera > Phyllostomidae > Carollia > Carollia perspicillata. Next base: position 13,887 of record PVKM010029668.1, on the reverse strand, counting down.
AATGGTTGAGTTTTAGATAGATGCCAAGGTGCGCTCTTATCACTAGAAACTATCCCGCCTACTGACATAAGCATCCCACGGAGCATGGGTATTAGGGTGCATACAAGCCTGCAGACAAAATAATCACCACAGAGACACTGGCTGACAGTGAATTCAACATGGCGCCCAAGAATGAGAGAAGATAGGGTTCCCTCATCCTTAGGAAATGGCAGTGGGAAAGAGCATTACAGCAAGGCCAGGAGCCCTTACCAGGCAGTTCACAGAAGGAAATAATTTAGAGTCCATTAAGGACTCTAGAGATCCTTGTAACTATCACTTCTTAGTGCTTTCAGAAACAACAGAAAACCATTGATCCTTCTTCTAGCTGAGCTGACCCTCCCCTTCCCCCCGCACCACCAAACCTCCCTGCGTGTACCTGTCCTATTGCCAGCTCTTGTGCACTTACCTCGCTCTGCTCTGCCAGGGAAAACCCTGCCTCCGATGTCACCTTCTTGTGCTTTCCTGCCCCCACTCCCCCCGACCCTGCTAAGAGAACTAATTTCTTCCCTCCATGGTACTCTCATAGCATTTCCTGTGAAACCTCTGTGATAGCACCTATTTCTCATACTATTATTGCCTCTGTAATTGTCTGCTTCTCCAAAGTCGGTGACTATGTTAGCTGTGTCTTATTTATTCTCATCTGTAATCCAAGTGTCTAACCACAGTATTTGACACTGAATGCATGATCAACAAATATCTGTTGGACGAATTAATAAGAGAATGAGTGAATGAATGAGTGGATACACAAATACATAAATACATGCCTCAGGATAATTTCTGGGTGACTCGGTGGCATTGGTGTATGCTTTTGGATTTGGTAATTCCTTGTTCTTTACTTTGATAGAGCACCATTAATTTATATGCATTAAATTTGCAAGACCGACAGGTGAAATGTTATCCCTAAATTCATAGACCAGATCTTAGGTTCTCTTGGTTTTAGTTGTAATATTTGCCTTGTTTTTTTTATTTTAATTGTTATTCAAGTACAGTTTTCTGTTGGTATTTGCCTTGTTTTGATAAGAAAAGGGAGACTTAGGAAACCAGCCACAAATCACTTGATTTAATATATCAGGCCAACATTTGATGACAACATAGAAATGAAACTCGGAGACTGGATGACTAGGCTGTTCTAGGGACAGAATCTTCTAATGTTTACTAAAGTTCTTTGCTCTAAGTTGGCTTCCAAACCTGACCTCAACTGAGGCAGCCCATATTCACAGAAGTGCACAATTGAAAGCAGAGAAATTCAGAGGTATCACGTACACCTCCAGGGCTTTGACAGTTCTGAAACGATTTACGTATTTGGTTGTATCACATTGTGTATCCCTGGCTAGGATGTCTTCGGGCAGCTTTCGAGGTCTTTGGAGATGATGGGGAAGGATAATAACCCAGCTGCCACCTGGTCCTGCCTGGAGGGAGGCGGTATGAAGGAGGGTGAGGGTTGTGAGGGGGTTCTCTCAGGGGTCCAGCAAGGCACCCCTGTTCACCACCTGTTTATAGACATTCTTTTTAGCTCTGAAGCAATCTTCTCTGATATTTTTGGTGATAGTCTTTTTGACTTTTTGTTGAAAGTCAGTTGGTATATTAAAGCAGGGGCCAGTGAAGTTCTGCAGATGAGGAGCTGAAACCATTAGAAAACAAGGGGGAAAAGGCCATATAAGTAGCACATGTTTCCAATAGAAGCTTCCAAAGAATGAGAATTATTCACTCATTGTTAATTTTTCTTTTTATACTATTTTTCTACCTATGGTTTAAAAAATTTAAACAGTGAAAAGTGGTGCAAAGAAGAAAGCAAAAACATCTTTTTAATATTTTACTGCCCAGAGACAACCACCATCAGCCTTTTGATGATTATGTTTGCCAGACCTCTTTCTATGCCTAAACATGTGCAGACTTATGTATAACTACATATAAAAACATACGACTACAGTCACACTACGTATATTATTTGCAATCTTCTTGTATGCATGCATGTATGTATATACACACATATATTCTTACAATTACAAAGTGTTCCATTTTATGAATGTAAAAGAACTTACTAACTTGAGGCTGTTTTGAGACATATTTTGATTGCTTCCAGTATTTCACTATTATAATTAATATGCAAAGAATGCCCTTGGCCATATATCTTTGTGTTTTTCTCAGATTATCTTCTTGGGAGAAGCCCTTAGGAATAACGAGCTGGATCAGAAAGTGTGCATGTGTCAAGTTTTTAAGTGATGTTCAGATTGCCCTCCAGGAGGGTCAGCTAATTTCTAGCCCTCCCAACGGTGGGGAGGAGCACCTGCTCTCCCTGCTCAGCAGCAAACTGTGGTCAGGGTCATTCACACGCGTCAGCCTGAGAGCCGCCAATGGCATCTCGACTGACTCATTTGGGAGGTTACCAGCAAAGTTTAGAACCCTTTCTTGTGATAACCGACCATTTGTTTCAGTTTCTTCTCTCTCATTTTTGTATATTATGCCTGTGCCCATTTTTTACAGAGCTTATTTTTATTTCAATAATTTGAAGAAGTTCTTTGTATCAACCTTTTTTTGGCTCCATATGTAGCAAATAGTTTCCTCAGGTTTTCATTTATTTTCAACCTCTTTCATGATTTTACTTTTACTATATGAAATCATTTGGGTGTTACATAGTCATGTTTATCAGTCTTTCCATCTAAATACTTAGGTTTCCTGAGTGTTCCATCAAAATTAGAAAGTCCATCACCATCTCAAGAGTATAAAATGCTGATCTGTATTGTCTTCAGTACTTCATGTTTTTAATTTAAGAAAATATTTTAGTCTTAGATGTCTCTAGAATTTATTTTGCTGAAAAATAGCTAAATTTTTAATTTTTTCCTAAGTGCCAGTTGTCCACAAATTATTTATTCACCTTTCCTGTATTGATATAAAATGACCCCATAATTCAAACAAATGGAAACTTAGTATCTGTTTAATTTCTGGACTAACTTTTTTATTGGTCATATTACTTATTCCTGTACCGTACACTTACCATTGTTATAGTTTTATAATAATATACATTAGGGACCAAGAGAGCGAGTCTCCTCTGCTGGCTTTTGTTTTGTCCTTTTCTTTAAGTGACTTTGGCTTTTTTATGTGATTGCATTTAATTTAGAGAATAATTTAGGTAAAAATTACATTTTAAAATACATCTGTTCAATAATAGAATAAATTTTTTATTTATTCAAGTCTTGTTTTAGTACAAGTAGAATTTTTAAAAACAGTATTTTTTCATTATTTTTTAAGAATATTATTTTTTCTTTCTATTTACTAAATCTATATGAAGAGCTGCAAAGGGTCTGAGGTTTTAGCCTCTGCAAAAGAACAAGTTAACCTGCCACAATGTCATGGTGCTGGCAGCATACAGTCAATGTTAGGTCAGGGGCACAGCAGGTGCTCTAATCTTCATGTCCCCATCTGCTTCCCTTGCCCGGGTTCCATCCAGCAGTGGCTGCTGCACATGCAGTGGTTTGAGTCACAGCTGGGGAACTCTAAGCTTTGGAAACAGTAATGAGAGGTCAGGCCAAGCTTTCCCTGAGCTGAGAATGAGGGGAGTGAACGAGAGGGGAAGACAGAGCATTCCGGGCAAAGGGAACCACACATGCGAAGGCCCTATGCTAAAAGTCTATAAATATCTGAGAAAAAAATTCCAACATCATGGTGACCCCATTATCTTCTGGCTAATGAGGCTGAAGAGAATGAGCTTGTTTGTTTTTCCCATTTAAATGATCTATTTGTTCTGCCTAAATTCTTAGAGATTTCATCTTGTTGTTTTGAAGTATGTTATTTTGTTAGGATTTATTGCTATTCATATTTAAAGAAATTCTCTTAAGATGCAGAGAGCCTCTTCATTCTGGAAGATGGTTCCTTAATATATCTTGGAATATTTCCCTTTTCTATTGTTTTGACCTTTTCTTTAAGCATTTGATAATTTTTTCATAATGTTCATAATTGCGCTCTCTGTTTTTCATGATCATGTTCTCCCTAAACGTGTCTCACCTGCCTTGTTTCCACTGTATCCCAGGAGTCCCAGAGTAAGGACGCTTCCTGATCTTCACTATTGGCCTTTGCTACTTTTACTGTTCGCTGCTTGTGTCGTCCTTTTGGAAAGGGAGGTTCAGGGGGATCCTGAACTTTTGCCACCGTCTTTTCCAAAGTCTGTTATTGAAACACTACTTTGTAAGTGCTTTTCCCCAACTCTTTAAAATTATTCCAAAAAGACATTTAAAGAATTCCCATGGTTGAAATAACCTCTTCAATTTTCAAGTCTTCTGTCTTGTTACTTAAAAGTGTATTTATTTGTGACAAGGAACTGGCACACAGTAGCCTCCTGATTAATGGTGGAACAATGTGATCGTCCAGGTGTGGTGAGTAGGAGAGACTATGGGAGGGCTTCCTATCTCCAGGTGTTTCCCAATTGCTGAGGTACCTCGTGCGCTACCAATAGTGGTTGACTGTTTCTCTATTCGTATGAAATTTGTTGATCAGATTTAATTATCTGGGGAGGCCCTTCATACTCATAAGACGGATGTGTTCTATGGAAGCAAATGAAAAGCAGCCCAAGTCATGGTTTTTCTCCCAGTGAGGAGAGGAAAGTAGGACAACAGAAAAACCCAGTTTAAAAGATGCTATTTTCCCAAGGAAGTAGTTTTCTGACATACATACTGAGAAATTTGGGGATAGTTAAGTGTCTTTTTGAGTGATAAAAACCTTATAGGATAGTAAGTGAGTTAATTTGTTGTTCTTTCTTTACTCTTCAAAACCTATTCAACGGGAAGAGTTTTGTGAGGGACGGATCTCAGTGAGGACAGTCTCCCAGCTCACCAGTAAGAGAAGACAGCAAGGACCCTTCAGGAGGGCCCGAGACTCAGTGCTATCCCTGACTGTGGGTTTGTTGGCTTTTGATCTCAATGTTAGTCAATACACTGCTGACTTCCTCACTAGAGGCAAAGTAGAATGATGGAGAAACATGCCCTAGGCTAGGAAAAATTCCTGTTTCCACAGTCTATAAACAACGATGGAGCAACTTGATCATGATAATTCAAAGTACGACTCAGACCAAATTTTATGTAGCAAAAATTTTATTGGGCAAATTTTGGTGGTTCTTCAATGTTTTTGTGCATCTTTTTTTGAAAATGAATATTTTGGATGTTTATTGGTATTGTGGAGTACAGACATGAAGTCTAGAAATATAATACTATCGATGGGTTTATCTTTGTCGACATAATCCCTTGACTCTAAAATGCCTTTCATTATATCATACGTCATTATTTCATGCACCACCAAGGACGAAAAAAGGCTCCATGGATGATTCCGATGTGCACACAATGCACCGCAATTTCGGAGACGTTAATGTGTGAAAAACACGCATCTTAGAAACACTGAGATATGGTATATGGTATTTCTCCTATACTGACAAAAGCAGGGAAAATTGATATTCTCAACAGCATGTTCCTCTACCCGAACTATTTAATAATGCAATTAATCAATAAATTTGTGTTTTAAAACTGTGTTTACTAGGTGCGATATTTTCAAGAACAAGCGAAGTTGTTGATAGAATATGGTTAGTGTTCAGAGAACTAACAAAGTGAACTTACATTCAGAAAGAATGCCCCAAATTTCCCGTGTCAAGTTCTTAAGACTTTCTGCTATTTGATATTTTCCTCCCTGAGCAAAGCAGCCAGGTTCCTGCAGTGCTGCCCGGACAGGGTAGTGCCCTGGGTAGTCGGGACTGCTTCTTCCATCTTTCCCAACTCTTCCCGCCGTCTTTCGAACCAGAGCTTCTCATTTCCACTGTTAGGTACCACTCATTCTCAGAGATTGACTTCATCACCTAACATCACCCCTGAGTTAAAGTCGAACGAAAGCTCTGCCTCATGTGTCATATCCCTGAACATTCCAGGGACTCTGACCCCTGAGCTCATGGCACTAGCTGTGCTGTCTGGGTCGGGGACGATCAATGGGCCCTTGCTGAGATATTTGGCCAGCTCTACTTGAGAAGCTTATTGTTAGTATCTTTAATGCTGAGAATATTATAGTATGTGAGGCACCTGCCTGGAGGAAAGGATTCGAACATGGTAAACGTTTACCCCGAGTCCTACTCTCTTTGCCATTGGGGGCACTTTAGCACTTTCCTTCTACTTTTTCACCAAATACATTTTTACGTAATAGACCATGTTTGTGTATAATTTGTGTGATGCTTTGTCGCTCAACCTTGTGTTAATAAGAATGTTTTTAAAGGCTTTTAACTAGTTGATTGTTTTATTCTGTAGATAAATCAACTATTCCCCTCTTGCTTGTTATTTGGGCTATATTCATTTTATGTTTGCAGTTCTAAATCATGTTCAAGTAAACATTCCTATATGTAAATCTCTCCCCTCAATGTGACTGAGAGACACAGTTGACTCTCATACAGTTGATTATAGTTGATTTATACCATTAAATGTCATGGGAAAAAGTTCATAACAATTTGTAACCAAACCAAAGGAACAGAAGTGAGTATGAGAGAATGGCTGTGTTTATTTAATACTATTATTATATTGGTTCAAATTTGAACTCACTGGGGAAACTGAGACACAGACAGAGAAAGTTGGTGTGTTTCAGGTGACAGTATCGATTGTGTCTGGAGCTGGGAATCTATTGTCCTCTCTACCAGCCAGTATCTTTCCTACTTCACTGAAGTCCTGTGGAAATTTGCTGCCCTTGAAATTACCAGGAGCTCCGTTCCGTAAAAGCTCCTGCTGGGGCCTGGCCCTCTCGTGTCTGGTCTTCCCCTGCACTAAGGGGTAGTATGACCAGAATCGCCAAACCACATCCATGTTTGCCTTGCACACCAAACAAACACTTTTGTTTTTGTTTTGCTTTGTGTCTGGACTAATTCTTAGTGCCTCTTCTGCCCGTGAACGATTTGTCACTTCCTTCTGTAAGACTGGCACCAGCAGAAATGCAGTCTCAGAGGATCCCTGGGAGAAAGCGAGGCCGACCCCCACTTCACTCAACACCTGTGAAGATGGCAGTTCATAACCTTTATTCTGCTTCAGCTGGTTCTTTGCCAGCGGTGAAGATCCCAAAGAAAAGAGGGCGGAAACCCGGGTACAAGGTACGGCTCCGTGATCTCCTTTCTCCACAGTGTTACTGGGCTGGGGCACGGGGGCTTGGGCAGACCTCCAACCACAGAGTGCGAGGAAAGGTTGGGAGCTGGGACCTGCAAGTTTTTGTCATCGGGGCTTGTGCCGGACATGGCCTCATTGTCACCACATGGCACACGATGAATGCTGTTGCTGTCCGTGCATTTTCGTAAGTGGAGAAAGCGAATTACACCAGAAGGGGAGAGTTGTAAGGCGAGCAGATTTTAGGGTCAGAGCTACACACACATTACTCAGCCCCACATCTAAATTAATGTTTCAGACACTGAGCTTCCCCCTGACTAGGCCTTTCAGGGCCGCTCTCAAAACCGCTTTCCAGAACTCATTCGTCATTCATTTTAGTGGAAGCAGATGATGCTCCCGAGACATTTAAATTAATAACATGAGAAGGCTAGTGTCAAAGGACACAGAAGAGTTTTCCCAGACGGAGCCTCAACAAGGGGACTCATCCTGAAGACACTGGGCGTTAATTCATAGTTTCCTGCTTATAAAAGGTGCTGACGTCAAGCTTGGCTCCAAGGAGGTATATCAGGCAAAATTAAAATCCCGTGACCCTTTTAAGAGTGAATGATTTGGAGAGGCTGGGGATGGAGAATAGATTCTGCAGTGTAACTGCAGTCACATGAAGCAGCCCAGCCCGGAGGACTAGCTTCTCCTCCGAGATGTTTTTGAAGAGGCTCCTGGAGAGGAAAGACTGAGTTTTTCCTCCACCAGCCTTTCGGGCATTAGAGAATGAGCCACAGAAGTTTTCCTTCGTTTACTTGTCTTGAAATAAAGAGCTTATGTTTCCATTTTGAGATCCTAGTGCTCCAACCAAAATGCAAATTGGCAATTAACTCCCATAGATTTAGGAAAACGTATGGAAATTATTTCAGGTCAGCAGAATGAGGAGGCGGTGAATTCAGCTTGTATCCCTCTGGTTCTCTGCAGTTCTTCCAACTGCAGGAAAAGAAAAACGGTAGGTGGGGGAAGTGACTCAAAGTTCTTTGGGGGTCACTGGTTTTAGTGAAAGGTTTTGGGTGACGTCTTTTGTCACTGGTTATTATTCTAACAAAGAGGGCCTCGTTTTCCTCATGGGCGCAGCTCCTTTGGAATTGTGTCTCTGAAGCTGGCGCAGGGCGGATCTCCCCGCTTAGCTACCTGTGCAGTTGCCGGGGTCTGGGAATCGCATCTGGAAGGCTGGAGCCGGGCAGCCTCTCTGTTTGTAGAGCCAGGGAGCAAATCCAGGAGCTAAAGAAACACACTGCAAACTTTTTTTCTTCTGTTTGGCCTTTCTCCTACTCCCCTGGGAGCCGTGACCCAAGAATGAAAATTACTGACAGACACAGCATTTCTGGGGCCAAGAAAAATGAAAATTCACTCCATGGAATGAACTCGATTTTGCAGTTTTCCTGCCTCCTACAAAGGGCAGTTTTCAGTGCTCCTAACACTCAGAGACACTGCAGGGCAGGAAGGAAGCTTTTGGGGTGCTTAGCAGACCTGCAGGCCCTGCAGAAAGCAGGCAGGGCCACAGCTCTTCTTTGAGTCCATCGCCCGTGTATTTGGGGACATGTGTGGGAATTATTCCAGGCCAGCAGCTCCCAGACAGCTCCCCAAGTGTTCGGGAAGAATGGCTCCAAACCAGGTGCCAGTCCGAGTGAAGTTCCGACCCACTCGTGACTTGAGAAAAAGGACAACCATTTCACCATCTTCCTAAAGCTAAAATGATTTCACTGGAAGGATTATCCTTTATTCTGAAATATCTAGTTCCCTCTATTTTGATGTTAAAGTTTATTATATCTTATAATATAAGTGTCGTATATTGTCAGGGTTTGCTAATTTTTAAAAAGCCCCGTTTGGCAAAATAAAGCCGGCAGACTATTAAGCCTCTCCAGTTTTATTTTGACAATGTCTTAGACCCTAAGGCCCCACTTACCCTTAACAAAAGGGTTTGGATTGCGGAGAAGGCAGCTAGGAGACTGTACGGTTTCCTTCCGTTTACCAAATGGCTGCTCATTTGGCTATTCCAACAATCTGGGACACGGCTGGGGAGCCAGACGTCGTTAAAAACGCTGATCAAGCAAAATAAGATATTACTTGGTCTACTCTTAAAGGTCTCATATTTTAAGAAAATGCTATTGAGCCCTCCCTCAAAGTTTGATTACCTGTACTGCAGACACATTTCTTACAAACTCAATTGTAGCCGTTTATTAACAGCCATAGGTTTGAAGGGAAAGACATTTTGGTGGAGAAGACTGTACATACAACTGGCCACCGAAGGGATAATAATAATTATTGCATAATTCTATGGTAATATATTAATAATAGAGAACAATAAAATAGGCAATATTATGAAATAATAAATAACAAAAATTTTCATAACAATACTATTATGATATATTTTATTCTAACAATATTATCATAATAAAATAAGTGTTTGAGTCTTTGGCAGTCTCGTCCCCAAGAGATTCCAAGAACTTCTGGCTGTGCCGACCTTGTCACAGGTCTAGGCTGGTCGACGTTTGCCACTCCGTGCCTGGTGCTGTCCCAAGCTGCTCTGTCAATCACTGTGCTCCTGCATGTGTGGCGTAGTGGTCCACGTAGGGAACGAGCTTCTCCTTTAAGACTCCTAACCCAGGCGGTGACATTTAACCTTCTCTGGGTCTTGAGAGTAACATGAGTGAATTATAGGCAGAAAAGGGAAAGTTCAACTGGCAGCCAGATGTCAGTGCTCCGGAGTTCATAGGTCATGCTTTTCCCAAGGCGCATCTGGCATCTCTCCCTGGGCCCCGGCCTGCAGCCACTTCTCTGGTGCACGCTCACTGCTGTGGGAGCATCATCCGATGGCCTTGCTGCCCTTTCTCCTACAAGTCAAAGGAAGCGAACACCTCTTATCACCGCCTTTTCTCTGCAGAGCCGTACTCTGACTGCCATGGAAAGAGTCTTCTTCATTATCAAACAGAATCTTTCCATCTTGTTTGCAGCGTCTGCTACTGATTTAGGTTCTTCATTCAGAGACTCCCCAAGGTCAACAGGTAGATTCCATGACAGAAAATAAGACCATGGAAGTCTTTTTTATTTTTTAAAAGATTTTATTTCTTTTTAGAGAGAGGAAAAGGGAGGGAGAAAGAAAGGGAAAGAAACATCGATCGGATCAGTTGCTTCCCACACACCCCGAGCTCAGGAATGGGCTCAGAATCAAACTGGAGACCTTTTGGTTCACAGGCTGGTGCTCAGTCCATTGAGCCACACCAGCCAGGACTATTGAAGTCTTTTAAAGAGGTAAAGAGAGAAGGTCTATGCCAAGGAGAAATTAGCTTCCATTCTGTAGACACGGATGACTCAAGGTCTCCATGTAGTAGGATTTCCAGTTTCTGTGTCTTTATAATTAGAACTCTGATTTAAGCAAAAAATAAAAGTACTTGATCTTTGAAATGGCCATTTGTCCCCAATACATAATAATAATTAATATTAATAGCAATAGTATGTAACATTCATTGAACACCTCTATGTTTGAGGCTCTAGGTGACTGTGACCCCTGATAGTCTGACTGTAAGGGGAGTCAGAAGACTGCAGGAATTAGGCATGAATCGACCAAGCCCACTGGCCTGAGGCCACGTATTGTCGGGCCAGCAGCCCTCTACACTTGTTCATCTCTTTGTATTATGTTCAGAATAGTAATTATGCTTCCTAATTAAAAAAAGAGTAAATTATATTCTGTCTGTTTAATGAGTTAAGAAAAGTGTAACCTGTTCTAGAAAGAATTTCATTTCTGAAATATTGAAATCAAATGGTTGAAATGTTCTAAAATGTTGGTAATGCTGGTATTATTCAGGATACAAATTCAGCTGCTATAATGGTGGCTTAAAGAAGATAGACGCTAATAATATCTCTCTCATATTAAAGTCTGGGAAGGCCATCTTGTGCTGATTCGGTAGCTTGATGGTGATGGGGACCCAGGCTCTTTCTATATTGTTACTCTGCTAATTAACACGAAGTCTCTACCTCGTGCTCTAAAACGGTTTCTCTAGTTTTCACTGCCCCACCGGTCCAGCCAGCAGAATGGGGACAGAGCTAGTGGAGGCATGTCTTTCCCCTTTATGGGCCCAGCCCTCGAAGTTGCACACACCCCTACACTTGCATCCCACTGGCCCACTTGGTCACTTGACCACACTTAGCTCCAAGGGAGATGGGAGAACGTAGTGCTGGCGACCAGGTGATGAGCTAAAATACAGGGATTCTATTGTTAAAGCGATAGGCATTATGGATATTTGGGAATAACCGGTAGCCTTGGCTAAATACTTAAAGGACAGTCTCTGTTTGCTGGAAATTTTAATTTTAAAGAAAGTAATTGTATAATGAAAATGGGTAAACACAACATTTTGTTTTGTTCCCCTTTCCTTAGTGTCATCTCCCCTCCCCCAACCACCCAAAGTATGTGCTCTTGTTACTGTGTAATAAGAAGTCAGGTTCACAAAAATCTCAATTAAGAGAATGTTCAAACTTAAGATGGAAGGGTTTTGTTTGTTTCAACACTAATTTAAAGCTTCTTTCTAAAATGTGTTTTCATTAGAAACGTTGAATTGGCTTTAATGCTTCTTTGATTACCCAGAGTTCATATTGCCTTAGAATCATATATATGAACACTAAATGTAGCTTCTAGTAGGCCAGGGGAGAATGGATGTCTACTAACTTCCTTTGTCTATTTTTGAGGGCCCCCTCTTCCTAAGGGCAGGTGTGGAGTGCTGCCTGTGGTCCACGGTGGACATGATCACACAGGCACAAGGCAGGAGCCATTCCCTCTGGCTGAATGGTGTGCTGCTCCGAGGGCAGGGACTGTCTCTCCTTCGGACTTCTGTTGCCCCGCACCCCCCAGCCCCCACCCCAGGGCTGCAGCAGGGTCAGAGTGTATGTTCAGCAGTAGGTGGGGACAGTGGTATGCCAGTAAATGTCTCCAGCATTCTGAGTGGAGCTCCCAGGTGAATGCTAGTTGATGTTTTGACTGACGTTAAGGAATAAGACACATGTAAACAGTGAAGTTGTATGTTGGAATTTCTTTCCTCTGTCAAGGATGTAAGTGACATCTTTGCTGAATTGGATAATAGTTTTGAACTAAAAAAATATTTCATTTTTTGTACTATTTCCAGCATAATGGCTACAGACAAGACATACTTTTAAGTTTAATCTGCATTTTAAACATTTTCTTAAATCTGTAAGTTAATAAAATAATAAATCCAGCCCTAATTTGTAGCATTTGCCAATTTCCAAAGTCTAAATATTCCCACTATGGCCAATTTCAAGTCACCAATGTGACGTATCTGGACACGATTTTGGGAAAAGATGTGCAGCCACACACCGTTTGCGTCTGTATTTCCATGATCCCACACGGACGCAATGGTGGAATAATTAGAAAATGGTGCACTTTAAATATTTATTACCTTTGTTTTTAATATACTTTAATTAATACTCTAAGTATACATACATTTGTTTTTAGTAACGGCTACGTTTAACAATTAACTTGCGGTATTCCCGACAGCCTAACAATCGTCTCAGTGAACCCATACGGGCTGGTCCAGCTCCCTCAGCTCTGAGTTCTGCAGCGCATGGATGCCTGTAACTGGAGTCCCACGTCCTCTCTTCATCTGCAGGGCTGCCTGCTTTGACCCCGAGCCTGCTGCTATGTAGAACATGGACCCCTAAACAGTGCCTGTAAGGAACCCAGTCACATGCAGCATTCCTCAAAATGTGTAGTCTTTACCAAAGATTGCTGTGGTGACCAGATACAGAGGACGAGATGCCATTAAATAATTCTCCCAGACAGATCTGGTTCTTTGAATTCCACTTTATCTAGTGATAGAGTTTTTGTTTTTTCTTTTTTTCCCAGTCTCTGAATACCCATGGAATATTCACTGCCTCCTCTTTTGTTTTCCCTCTGTCAGGAGGAAATTAGACCATTGTTTCATCTTTTCCCCCAAACTCAGGGAGGAAAAATATGATCAGACCCAGAAACAGGCTGGCTCTTAGTAATGGAATTAGCTCAATGGCTACGAACATCTTGTTGTTGGAGCTGATTTGTATTTCCAACAGGCAGGGTTTTAGACTGAACTCTGAGGTTAAACGCTGAGAGGTGCTCAGATTTCCCTAACTCTGCTCCCCTCGGCATCCCTTCAGAACCCCGAGGGAGCTTGGTGTGAATAGAGGGGAATCTGGAGGAGGAACATGCCTCCAAGGAAAGCTATCGGCAGGGCATGGACAAAGCCGCCCTTACCACACAGTGTGGGGAGAAGAAGAAAGGGAGGGAGAACATAATAAAAAAAAATCTGGCATATTAGTTTCCTAGGGCTGTCTTAACAAGAACAGAACAAATTGGGTGGCTTGGGCAATAGAAATTTATTGTTTCGCAGTCCTGGAGGCTAGAAATCCAAGATCAGGTTGTTGGCTGGGTTCATTCCTGCTGAGGGCTGTGAGAGAGGGTCTGCCCCAGGCCTTTCTCCTAGCTTCTGGAGGCCTCAGGCACTCCTTGGCCCTGTAGTCCGTGCCCCCCCCCATGTCTTCCCATTGTCTTTCCTCTGCCTGTGTCAGTCTCTGTGTCTAAATTTCCCCTTTTTTGTAAGAACCACAGTCATATGGGATTAGGGACCAGTTTAATGACCTCAGCTTCACTTGGCCATGTGCAAACACCCTGTTTCCAAAGATCACACTCACAGGTACTGGCATTAGG
>PVKM010029666.1:0-17663 GCA_004027735.1 Carollia perspicillata | reverse complement strand
GGAATATTGACATATGATGCTTGTAGGCTCTGCTAACCATTGATTTTATGTTAAGTTCAGTGGGAAACCATGAAAATGTTTTAAGTATGTTTCCATATTTAGCCAATATCATTCTGGCTGCTATATGGAGAAGAAAATACAGGCAAGAAATATATAGGAGTAAGGGAGTCTACATCATAATGCAGTAGTCTAGAAGAAGGGATTTAAGCAAACGTAATTCATTCCTATATACTTTCCAGACTCAACATAAGAGCTAGATTTAAAGAGCCAGTAATTTATTGTATAGGTAGGTTAAAGAAAAGGAAAAAGTCGAGAGCAACTCCCAGGTTTCTGGTCTGAGCAAGCTGGAAGGCTGGATGGTGCAGCATTTCTACTACAGGGAGCGCTGTAGGAGAAGTGGGTTTAATTGGAAATGGGAGTGAATGAGAGAAAATGAAGCAGGATGAACTGAGTAGGAAGATAAACAAAATATATTGAACGTATTAAAAAGTGAGATTATTTTGAGACATTTAAGCAAGTATGAGGTGATATGAGTTGGAACAGTTAGGTTGCTAAAAGCTACCAATAGTGCTAGTAAGAGGGCCAAGAACACAAAGAGTCTTCAAATGAATGCATTACTCTTTCAAATAATAGCAAACACTCACGTTTGCTAACCAGCTCTCCTCATTGCTCCCTTCACACATGCATACCTTCCTGGTAACTCCACTTTCTTCCACTTCAGTCACGTGGCTCTGGCCAGAGCTGCTGGGTAGTGCAGTATGATCACTCTATCACAGCTCATGGATTGCAGAGAGTGGACCCTATTCCCAAGCTGGGCTAGAGACCTTTACTGGTAATTATGGTACAAGAAGTATGAAAAATAAGTTGATCTTTCCTGTGGTGCTTGGATAAAAATTGGTTAAGTCTGAGAGCTACAGTGGGTGAAGTTTATGGTAGTGCAGGTCAATGAACATTGATCTCAAGCCTTAAGAGAAAGAAGGGGTTGGAAGGAGAGAATAAAAAAAATCAAAGAACAGCAGAAATGAGCATAGAGAATAAAAATTACTGTCATGTTCATTGTTAATGATATTAGTTCTTGGGTCCCAACTTCAGTCTTGTCTTTGGTTTCATGAGTCAGGTAGTCTTTTCACAAATTTGTATATTAGTTTATGGTAGACCAAGTTATTTTCCTGAAATTTATTATCAAGAGAGACCGAATAAGAAAAGAGAAGGCCAAAACCAAAGACTAAGGAAACAGAGCTAATTCCCCCAAAAAATATTTTCACAAAACAATAAATAGTGCTAGAATCCTAAGTAGAGTCTTCAAGTACAGTTTTGTTTACAGTTGATTTTTAAATATGTGTTTGAAATTGGCATTTAAATAAACTAGGAACTAAGACATCAAAAATAAATTTTATTTAAAAAAGATGTACAACCATGTTCTGTGTACTTTCATATGTGTTACTTACATGTTGGCTATTATGGTAATCAAATGTATTTTTATCATAATGCTTATATGTCTTTTGTACTCAGCTCTTTTTTCTATTATATAATAAACTTTGCAATATCAAATAATATTAATACTTAACTATTTTAAAACTAGACAATATTTTACAGATATAGTGTTTTAAAACACTACATGAGTCTTTTAAACATATAGTGTTTAAAACATTCACGTAAAGCATATAAGTACATAAAACTAAAGTGAAAATATTCTTCTCTCCTCACCCTGGTCCCCCTTGTAAACACTCTTGTTTATGTTTTTATTTATTTTGAAGTTAGAACAATATTTTAAAATTTTATTTCCTCCATTTCTTGATTTGTCATAATTAGACAACATTTTTCTAAATAAAAATGTGAGGAATTAACATACATTCTTTATCCTTCACTTTCTATTTAACTTTGCAACTTCCATTGGTTACATAATGATTAATAATAGTAATTCTAATTAATATTCACTAATATTTTAAGTGATCTATTTAAACCTATTTCCTAGTATGTCATGAACATTACACAGGTCCTAATAATGCCAGAGGTTTAAGAACTAAGTTGACTTGAAATTAAACTAGTATTAATAATAAAAGTTACAACTCAGCAAATCAAAATTACGAAAGACAGTGTCACATCTACACTTCTCATTCATTTCATTAGTAAAATACATGCATTTCTTTGAAAAAAGTCTATCCCATATGTCAAACTGTCTAGTAGGGACGTGCATGTAGACAGCCCTCATGCATCATGATCTCACCATATTCTAAATACAACTTGACACCTTGTAACTTTTTTTTGATTCCCTGTACCAGCAAGAAGTATCCTTGTCAAAGAATCTCTTACTGAAGACCCTAGTAATCATCCTGGTTGCTTTGCTTCCCTCTTTCATCCATTCCACATCCGAGAAGTTCTCTTCCAAAATATTCTTCAGATGTCTCCCTTCCTGTCTATTTTAACTGCCAGTGTTTACTCCAGGCCACCATATTTTTTTTTCTCCTGAATCACTGTAATAAACTTTTAAGAACATTTTTTCCTCCAGATTTTTTTCTCTTAATATATGCTCTATATTGCAGCCAAACAAATCTTTGTAATATAAAATCAGATCATGTTTCATTGGTTTCTTACAAAGTCAAGATAAGTTTAATACTCTAGCATTATTCATCTGGTTCTTTGTGATTCTGTTTCTGGCTATTTGTCTGCTCTACCACTCCCCAGAATGCCGCAAACTCCCAAAAGAAAAAAGAAAGTATGACTTTATGTTCAAGAAATCTGATAAGCTCTCTAAGGTGTTTTTGTTTTTTATTATACTTTACCTGAAGCCTAAAGAATGTTTTACTTCACCCTTTTTTCCACTTGGCTCAGGGTTCTTATGACTCGAAGTGTAAATTATCTTACAAATTTCACTTCTTTTTGAGTCTATAAGGCAAAGCTAATTTGATTCCTGCAATTACAATGCAAATGGTTCTGCATATTTTTATTCTTTTTGAAAGAGCTGAGCAAAGCAAACCTTGCAGCTTGTAGTTATTAGAAATATCAACCTAGTTTTGATTCAGTCTAATGCGACCAACATCTTATAAAATAATCTAATATAGAAGTTAATAATCCAAAAGGGCAATTTTTAGGTACCTCTAAATATCTGCTGAGGTTATTATGAAGCACTATTTATTTTTGGTTGGTATTCTAATGCAAAGAAAAGAATATGGCCAGAATATTCAAAGAATAACAATTCATTTAAAGAACTTTATGGGAAATTAAACTTTAATATTATTTTATTTTCAACTCTCTATAAATAAATACTTATACCTGAAATATTATATATTTGTTCCATTTTTAATAAAACATCTAAAACATGAAAAAGTATACACAGAGAAAATATATTTGTTGTTAAAAGTATACACAGACACATATATATACAACTGGAGTTTTCAAATCTACTTTCCCTAATCTAAATTCTTTAGTCTATTAATTTTATTCTAATTTCAAAGTTTCAAGAGCATAATTTTAATGGAATCACACACCAAACTCTACTGAATCTGTTTCAGTCTGTTCGGGCTGCTATATAAACAATAGCAGTTTACTTTCCACGGTCTGCAGGATGGAAAGCCTAAGACCAAGGCCCTGGCAGTTTCAGTGTCTGGAGAAGTCTGCCTCTCACATATGCTGCCCTCTCTCTGTGTCTTCACATGGTGGACGGGTGAGAGGTCCCTTCAGGGGCCCTTTTATAAGGACACTAGTCCCATTCATGAGGGCTCTGCCCTCTCTACATAATCAGTTCCCAAAGGCCCTAACTAGTATATACCATCGCCTTGTTGGTTAGACTTCAGTGTATGAATCTGGAGGGAGCACAGACATTCAGACCATATTAGAATCCCAAACACTACCGAATTTAATCATATAGTGAAAAGCTGAGCACAATGTCAGGCACATGAGAAGCATCTAATGAATCATAGATATGACCATCATCGGTATTTATAAGTAAGAGAAATATACCTCTACTACTTGATAATGAAAGAAAAAGAGGCAAAGGTGTAAGAAATGGAGAGAAAATAAATGGCAGGAGAAATGGCTAAAACAACTAGAAACAGGCTGAAAAGGAAGAAGAGGAAGAAGAAGAGAAAGGGGAAGCGAGTGGCGAATAAGGTCAAGGGGACATGCAGTCAGCGGCCAGTACAGCCAGTGCTTCCTGGAACAATGCAAGGTGCTTTATGGGGGGTCAGTGCAGGGAATCAGTAAAATGGACTGGACTTTAAACAAGTATTAGTATCGTATAGTATTTGCCGCCTTGGCACTTCCAGTCCGAGGCCATGTACTCATGTTCACGCTGTCATGTACATAAGCACATGCACAGAAACAAACATGGCATCTTTTCCTTTTGGTCAATAATACCTTAGTTTGAAAAAGATAATAAGGTCACTTAATCCATTAAAATGACGTGTGGAGATTATTTAGTCTATAAAAGAGGTAGTACTTAGCAATATTCAAGTATATGCAGAAAAGAATAATATTTTAGATAAGACAACTGAAGTCTCTTCACATGGTATCTGTGCTATGTTTATTTAACTGAGTAATCGATGCATTTAAAAATTGCGTTAAACAAAGTGCTCACAAAGATTTATTAGCTGCTACTTGGCATTTTCATACCTCATTTAAGTGTCCTTTCAAATGAATACTTATAAGGTCAGATATCCCAATACCTATTTTCATTGTAAATGGAGATTTTTCATTGTAAAATAAGCACAGATATTCCGCTCTACAATTTTTTGTGTAGCTATAGATTTAACAGCTGTAGAATTATAAAACAAAAACTATGAAAAGTGAATATGGGACATATTTTATACCAATGAATAGAAAGATTTTACATAAATAATGCATATTGAATACAGATACAGATTAACGACACACACACAAAATTCATATATTCAACAAGATGTCTAACTGGATGGGTTGCTGGTTATCACTACTAAAGGAATCTGAATACACAGTAAAGAGAGACAGAATCCAAGATCTAACTACAGTATTTTAAACCGCTCTGAGTAAAAACAGGGTGGCCACTGCTAAGGGCACAGCCAAACCAGACACACCAGCGGAAGGACAGTTTACATTCCACTTTGCCTCTCCTCACCCCACACTTCTACTCCCTTGCCTTTGGACAATCATCGTCTACCCACTTTCCTCAAACCAATGCTGTGGGTATCTCTGCCACTGAGAATCTTACTAGGGGAAATCAAAGTGGCTGGGGCTGACTTGCTTTGAGCATTAGTCCTTTACTTCTCCCAGTCCAACCCTAGAGTTTGTGGATTACAACCTCACAAAACCATATTCTCCCTATATTTCACTTCCTAAGGACTTGGAGGTAAAATCCTGACAGTTGTTTCCTGCTGAGTTGTTGCAAAATAAATGATATTCTGGTTGGTGAAAGTCTGTGTCACATTCCCTATCCCTCACACACACACATCCTGAACTATTTGAGACTGACATAGACTATGGTCTGGACTTTGGCCCTTCACAAAGACCAAAGAGCCAACATTCCATAGGTACTATGAGCTCACAGGCCAAATGAATTTGACTTCTGAGTACTTCTGTACCTCAAAAGATAAATAATAGACTGGACCAAAATAAATGCTTTTGGAAATACAGTATTAATACATATAATTAAATAATTTTAAATAAGAAATATAGTATAATGAATGAAAGAAGGAAGGAAGGAAGGAAGGAAGGGGAAATTTTATCTATTTTAACAGAAGTAATATTTTGGCTATTAGTAATAAAATGGGAGATGGAGAGAACAAAAGGTACGGGATGTTTCCTTTGTAGGACAGAAGATAGTCATTGATATGTTTAAGAAATAGATGATATCTTATATATGTTTCTTAATTTTGAAAAACAATAACAAAGTTAGCCTGTATAACTTTTAAATACCAGAAGAACACTTTATAGAATTGAATTAGAAAAGCATATTAAGTATAGGAAATAAAAAATGTTAAACAAAATGAAGGAATTAAATCTCAGTTATGCAGAAATTAAACCAAATGAAGACATGTTAAACTAACTGAGGTAGGAATAATAAGTTAGGAAAATTCCTTGACAAGTGGAATGGGGGAAACTGGGACAGAAACTGATTCACATGCTACCCATCCAGCACCCTGACTCACCTGCCTCCTCCCTTGCATGGTCACTCCCTTAAGCATTAAGCCCTCAGAACAATGAGATTCTGTCAGCATCAAATAATCTTAGGAACAAAGCCTTGAGTCTGTTGACCACAGAGTCAGAGTTTTGGTCTAACCAGAGATAACATCCAGGTATCATTTGTGTTTCAGCTCCAGGCTCAGAAAAGTAACAAAATCAGATGAAGTGATACCATGGCTGGTAGTAGGAACAGGTGCAATCACCAACGGCAATGTGGGCTCTCAGGTCTTGGGCCCTGTGCTAGCACTGACAAATCAGTAGAGACCACAACCCTGAAAGGGCACACCTGGAAAGCTGATGCATGCATATTCTATTGAGATAGTCTCCTGAGACATCAGCTAAAACAATTCCTACCTTTAGAAAATAGATAAAAACCCTTAAGACAAAGGAACCAATACCCACTCTCTTTCTCTCCCTTTCTCTCTCTGTCTCTGTCTCTCAAAAGCCTGTGCCTTTCCTCCTTTTCTTCCCTAAGGTGTATATCTTTGCTTTCTTTCTCCAACAAGCCCATCTTTTGCCTCTATTACTGGTTTCCTGAGTCCACACAGCCCCGCTGGCTCACTTCTGCCTCTGTGGCTTTCTTTCTAAAGGGTAGAGGCAGCTCTGCCTGGGCCCACCCCTGTTGCTGCGATCTTACCTCTTGCATCTTAAGCTCCTCTTTTGTTTCACTGTCCCCAGCTTTAATAAATGTACTCTCCAAATCACCTAGACTCGTGTTATAAAATCTTTCTTGCACAAAGTCAAGACCTGAGAGCCCACATTGCCGCTAAAATAACTGGAGACAAAAGCCCACACAGTAAAGAAATGCAAACAAGATCAAATGGTATGTGGTAAGGAACAAACAAAAGAACCCCACAATATTGAAATAAAAGAATGAAAAACATATGACTGATAAATAGAAATCAAGAGAAATTAAGAGTAACAATTTTAATGTCTGATTAATAAACAAAATCCTTCTTTGGATGACTTGCAGTATTCTGTGGCCTCACATATGCTTTATATACATAGTCCTGACCCAAAGTTAAAATACTAACAATAATAGTAATATAAGAAGAGGTGGCTTGCAAATAAAGTTCAGTTCTCATCTTCAGATTAAGTGAGGCCAATAATGAAATATCTATCCAGATAATTTTATTTAAAAAATAAGACAATCTGTTTAATAGGATGAAAGAAACTACTAAACTTTTACTTCAGCTTGCTGGTAATGCACATTAGTTAAACAAGTTTCAGGGACTCCAACAGAGTGAAGAAGATGTGAAGTTGGTGTGACGATAAAGCACAGACAGATCTTGAGGACCTTAAATTTCTAGGTAGCGTTTACATTCTTGAAAGACCCGTCAAAATGACATATTCAATATTGTGAAATCACTGAAATCGTTGCTCAGCAAAATAGGCATGAATGTACTATTAACATTAAACTACACTTTTTAGACAAATAAAAGCCTCATTCTTAGGTTGAAGTAAACGGAAACAACTGGTGAAATAGATAAAATAAATGCTCAGTTTAGCCACTGTGCTGATTTTTCTTCCGATCTTACTTGGGAGAAAAATAAATACATATTTTGGTATGTTGGTATATATCAAAGAGGCCCTTTCCCTCAGAAATATTTTAGCCCTTAGAAGAATTTATAACAGTTAATGGATCTGATTAAAATCACAAGTAGTGTTTATCAAAGGTAATTTCTTGAGTTGTTAACATTTGTTCCACACATCAATACTTTTAGAGCTTTGTAAATAACATTTGAAGATTATACATGTATATATTATGTATTACCAGTACTATAAAAGTAGTATTTTATTTAAAAAATGTTACCTTGATTTTAAAAGTACACCAAAAATACAAAATAGAATCAATATTTGAGTCATATGTTAATATCTTTTTATCTAAAATGAACATTAATCTCAGTATATGTTATGTTAATTCTACATGAATTTAAAAGGCTTTATTTATCAACTTACTTACTTATTAGAGAGAGAGGGGAAGGAAATGAGAAAGAGAGGGAGAGAAACATTGACCGGTTGCCTCTTTAACACACCGTGACTGAGGACTGAACCTGCAGCCCAGGCACGTGCCCTGACAGGGAATCAAACCTTAGACCTTTCACTTCACAGGATGACGCCCAAACCACTGAGCCACACCTGTCAGGAGTAATTCTACATTCTTTAATGTTTGTATAAGTTTCTCCACTCACTTGTTTTTTATTTATTGTGGTTTAACTGTTTATACTTTTTTCTTTTTTTTTTTTTGCTTTTCTGTTTATTATATTATTGGTAATAAAATATGTGGAAAATATCTGATTTATATGAATCTATGCTGGTGGTTCACAGATGGCAAAAACACCCGCCATCAAATATCCATATTATCATTGATAATATTAATTATCATAATTTTATTATACAAAGTAACCATATTATCTTATAGGTCTTCTTTATAATAATCTATATATTGACTTGTTTCAGGCAGTAAGATTGTAGTACAGTAGTTTTTGCAATATTTTTCTGAGATAACATACAGACATTAGACAGAGTTCATGTAAGCCAATGTTAAACCAAGACAAAATGAGTCAGAATGTTATTGCTTGTATTGTTATATATCAATTATATCTCAATTTAAAGTTAAAAAAGGGATTATTGCTTGGAATATCCAGAAATAGACTCTGAGATGATAATTCTTGTGCAACTGATTTATTTGGAGATGCTCCCAGGAAAAATACTAGTAGGAGAGTGAGGAAAGAGAAAGGGAAGGGAAGAAGTATATCTAAAAGCGAAGCTTCAAGATCTCAGAAGATATCTTTGGCTCTATCCCACAGGAAAGCCTGGAGAAAGGGGAAATAGCTCAAAAACTATCCCTACCCAGGGGTAAGGTAGCCAGATCCCTCCATGCAAGGTAAGTCATTGGTAAGGTTGGTTTACTCTGTGAGGAAAGCAGTGAGCCTTAGGCTCCCGAAGCTTCTACTTCGACAGTTCACTGACAGACAGTGAGTTGTTGATCTGGGCGACTCAATATTGAGCTGGAGCCCTGTGCATGTGCACGCACGATAAAGGAATCTAAGATATGGGCACAGCACCAGCAGCACTCGCTACAGTTTATCTGAAAATGACTTTAAAGTCTAATTCTTGAAGTAAGTTATGAGGCATCTGAAGCCCAGTGAGGTAACATACATTTACCAGAATCACAAAATTAGTACACGGTAAACAGAAGACCAGAATCCAGGTCTCCACGCCTTAGTGTCAGGTTGTTTTCAATGACAATATTCTATATTAATAACCTAACTTTGTTATAAAAACTATTTTTGTGGGATTATTATTTAATAGTATTTCTTTATACAGTACTTGGAAGCACTCTTGACTTTTTTTAATTCTAAAAAGATTAGAAGTTTGCTATTGAGCAAAAAGGAAAATATTATAATTGGTGCCTCATACTGTAATATTTACTCTTGAGCATCATTAATAAATTCAATTTATGTGTGGTTTTTAAGCTAATGTGTTTTCATATTTTACTGATGCTTTATATACTAAGAGTTACTTATTTCAAATAAGGAAGAGCTAACTTTGAGGGAATGGATTTTTAAAGAAAACATTATAAATTATATTGGAACAAACATACATTTGTATATATTATTATTAAAATGTATGGCACTATATAATATTAATCACAGTTTGATTTTTTAAATGTCTAATATTTCATGTATAAAATTACTGATCAAGTAAACATAAAAATGTATAAATTTTGATAACTATTGGGTCTGAAAACAAAGACTAAAACATTGATCACTGTAAAGTCATAAGTATTTACTAATGCTATTGTAATGTCAGGAGGCCCTGTGCTGGACAGAAAATTGAGGAAAGCTGTCCTGTCTCTTTATACTTTTCAACTCAAAACATTTTTTTCACTTAGGATTTTCAAGCTCATTTTTTAACAATATAACTTGATTTTGAATGAAAGGTTATGCAGGAATGTTAAAGCATTCTTCAAAGTTACGTGCAATTTTTCCAGTTTTAGTAAACTATAAACATTAAGCATTTTATTTTATTCATTTAAAAATAGCATCAGATATACATTCTTGTGGTAAGCAACAGAGATCATCAAATGGTAAAATACAAAACAAATCTCTAAGCCAGGGCTAAGAAGAGAACTGTCTGAATTTCTTTTTATTGCTTTTTTATTCATAATTTGTTCTACTCTTACACTTTCAAAGTATATGTAAATCAAGAAAAGGCACTTAATACAAAAGTATAAAGGGTAGAATAAATCAGTAATAAAATAATGTACATAATTTGGGATGCAAAATTATTTCCCCTTTAATTTAAAAAAAAAATCTACATGATGTATAGAAGTTTGTTTTTCATTGCCATGTCAACTGAACTTTTTTTAATTCAACTGTTATAGAAGTATTAATTAATGCCCAGTTGGCTTAAATTATTTTTAAGACAATAATAAAGAAAATTATTAACAGGGGTGGTGTGTATTTACTGCCATCGGTGTAACTGTATACCCTTTAGGGCCTCAATTTACTCTGAACTTCTTTTGTCTCCTCATGTGGTTTTCACATTGGCTCTTTCCAGTTGGTTCCCCATTTTCTGCACCAAAATTGTGCTTTTCTCATTATTGTACCATCCAAGTGTCCCTTTAAGGACTGTGGTAACTTCTGTCACGTTTGTTTCCTAATTGGAATGTCTTTTCCCCTTCTTAAATTAGACACAACATCTCTTTGGGATATTCCGGAAATTTGGAATACTCTAAGAAGTTCCTAAATGTGTGAATTTAACATTTCCTTCAGAATAGAGAGATATGGTACAAGAATGGACTCTAAGCTGATTCGCCTGCTGCCTGCAACAGAATGCCTAAAAAGTTAACTTTCAATTTACCCAGCTACACTTGGAGTTTTTTCTTTCATACAACTTTTTGCACATGGTGTGAAAGTGGACAAGGAACCAGAATCTCCAGAAAGGTAGGGCAGAAGAGACTCAGAAGAATATAACATCTCTCCCCTTCTCTCCCTTCTGAAAAACCACAAATGTGAATTTCTGTTTCTTGTAGAATCTTTATTCCTTTCTGATGGTAGCCTTAACCACTACAGTTCTTCTTGGTGGCCTGCTTTGGAAGTCCTAGCTCGATCTGGGAATACCTTCGCTGTATTCCACATTATATAAGCATTTCTTAAGTTTCGCAATCTTCATTGTTAAGGGGTATTTCTATCTCTGTGCATGACCCCTCTTCTTTTAACCACCTTATTCAAATGTTATAATTTGGTGGGTTTATTGGCCTCATTTATCCCAAGTACTTCCGGTGTAGGTGATAACTAAAAGCAGAAGCAATAATTCAGCTGGAGGGTGCTTAGAAATTTCTGACTCCGTGAGCATTATATTGAGTCCAGGTACAGCCCTAAATTTCTTTTTGTCAACTTATCAGACATAGTTTTATGGACTACTGTTTCTAATGGTAGCTTCATTAATAAATGAGAGGGAAAGCTCAGCAGCGCTATCTTTTTGGGGGGTGTCAGGTGACTTCTAAGTTTACAAACATTTTTGCTTCTCAAATTTTTATTCAGCAAAATGATGATGATCATATACTCTATCATAGAGATTTTTGAGGATTAAGTGAGAGGAAAAAATAATACATGATAAAATTGTTATTACCATTCTTATCAATAATTAGAAACAATTACCAAACATAGTCTGTATCATTTCAGAAATATCTAAAGATACAAAAATTTCTCCTCCACTGATGTTTAAAATTCTTAATTAAAATTGACAGGCAATTCTGGGGAGCATGGCTAGCTCACTTAAAATAATCGTTATGGTAATTTGAGAACCTGACATGAATTTCTACCATGATAAGACAGACTGAGGCTGAAATGGAAAACTGATGCCCAAGAGGTACAATTTTTTTAAAAGACTGAAGTCAGGAGAAGATGATAAGAGGATTAAAAAGAGACCACATCTGCAAGTTGTATAAGGCCATGAGTTATTTTTGCCATAATTGTCCCAAGGATTCCTCAGGGTAGAATCTCAAAGGGTGAGAGGCACACCTGTCCTTGCCATTTGAATCCCAGTGCTGCTGTAACAGTTGCCAGCACATCCAAGGCTCCATTGTCTGAATGGGATGACTGTCCAGCTCACGCACGAGCCCTTGGCTAGTGCAGAGGGATGGAGGTCACTGGAGAACAGCAACAGAGAGCAGCTGGGAGTCAGGAGGTGAGAGAAAATTCAAGGCAACTTGCCCAAGATGGTGAAATGACATCAGATGCAGAGATAGCAGTGATCAAGTTGAGAAAATAAAATTAGCAAAAGGATGAGGAAGAGAACATTAGGAATAAGAAGAGTAAAGAACAAGGGATTTTTAGTAATAGGATTAGTAGTAATGCAGCTGAATTGATTTGATATACCCTTCATTTGATATACCTGCCCTAACACCTGATGATGCGACTTAAACAATTAATACATTTGGCATTTCCTTGAGATCTGTTGCTCAGGAGATGGTTGTAATGCCATCTTTTGCCACAAGCATAGTTTTGCTAAAAATTATTGTCATCTACATTTTTGTCATCTCCTATTATTGCCATCTTTTTCTCAACTCCATTTATTGTTCTAACCCAACTAACCATTGCCTTCATAGCTACAAATGCTTCTCAGGGCAATATTCTATATTCTTTAAGGACCAAACAAAAGAACATTTCCAAATATAAAATGAATTTGGCAAAAATAAAAAGTACTTCCAGATAAACTGCCCAAAATCCTAAGAGAACTTCTGACTCACACTATCAAACTCGGCGCTGTTATACAGGGCAGGCAAAAGGCAGTTATATTTCACCTGGGATATCAATTCTTGAAGTCATTAAGAAATTCTATATTTTAAATAAATTCTCCATTACCAATGCTGTGACATTTCCATAACTTCAATTATATTCTCTTTTCAACAGTTTTCACGACTCAGAAATACAAGATTTTATGTTGGCCCACACATTCTCCTTCCTCTTTTCTTTAGCAGGTGCACTGTCTTCTGTCTGCTATGGTCATGCTGCCGTATTAGTGGGAGCCCTGCATCAGGGACAGCACATCAAACACAAATGCACTGCAATTTGTGAACAACTCTCATGCTCACTAATTTCCTTTGAGAAAAACAGATTAGGTGACTGTCTTGCTATAATTTCTTGAATGATGTCATCTAAGAAGTATAACATTTTCCCCTTAGTTCTTTATTATAATGCAGAACTAGACAAAATGAGTTTATGCTTCAGTACTCTAAGGCACATATTCAAACTATAAAAATTCTAACTCTATTGTAAGGGAATTTGAAGGACAAACATACTGGATGACATGAATTTTCTCACTTTTGACTTCACAACTATATTGCTCAGACATCGCCTCTATTTCAAAAACTGTCCTCCATCTGTCCTTTTGTTAAGTCTACAAACTAGTGAAGTCTCTCCTATCTTAACAAAAATTAAAAATCTCTCTTGTCTTGAGTCCACTCTAACACGCTCTCATCTTTTTCTTTCAAGCTCAGGTTTTTACTAAATGTATTTCACAATTACTCCAATTTCTCCAATTACTCTTTAAAAAAAGTTACTAGGAAATATTTTAAGCATATATAAATGTGTTTAAAAATAGCATATATTCATGGACTCACTAAACACGCTGTCAAATTTTAGCATGTTTTCCTGTTTCTTTAGTTTTTTTCCTTAAGGAGGAATAAAGAGAGATATTGTTAAAGTCCTCTGTACTGTTGTCTAATTTACCTCCTACTCTATGTAGAGTTAATCACTAATGTAATTTGATGCCTATTTTATCACATATGTATATGACCACAGATGTGATTTCTGTAACTTACACTGTATTTTATACAGACACTCCTCCCTACCCCTTGCAGGGGTACTTCCTCCTGCCCCTAAATGGTGCTATTCTTCCACCCTGCTCTTTTCTTGACTCATTATACCTTGCTTTACTTATTTTTTCAGTAAATGACCTTGGGGAACTTACTGTATGCCAAACACTATGTCATACAAAGTCCTTTTCAATTCTCTTTTTACGGTTTCATTAGCACCTCTGTGTTTATAACTCTCCAGTCCACTGTGTTGACCTCTCTCCTGAGCTGCCATCGACTGCATGTCCCCACATTGGGCAGAGCTACCTGGAGGATACATCAGCTTCCTCCATCCCCTCAATCACTCTACTCCCTAATTTCTGAATGTCACAAATGGCTTCACATGTCACCCAGTCACTTTATATATTAGAGGTCACCTTATATTCCTCTCTATTTAGTCACCAGTCTCTGACGATTTTAACTCCTAAATAATTCCTAAATGCATCTCCTCTCCAATTGTCCTTTTTAGGCACCTGTCAGTTTTCTGTATTATTTCAATCTCTTCAGGATTACTTTTGCTCTAAAGCCTTCGGATATAACCCACCAGAAAGAAGAAACGGCTTTAAGTGGTTTGCATAGCAGAAGCCAGAGCCGCTCCCCTTGACAGGATGACAGAAGGCGCTCTGCTGACTGGCACCTGCCTCTGCCCCACCTCATCTGGGCCACTCTCCACCTCACACTGCTCTCGGTTAACGTGGAATTATTTTTAGTGCCCACATAAAGCTAGCTATTTTAGGACTACATACATTTGCTGGTTCTTCAGCCTGAAAAAACTCAGACTCTCTATTATCAATTATTATTTATTTATTGAAGTTGCTTAATCTCTTCCTGTCTATCTTGTATTCATTCCCCGGGGACCCTGTGATCCTGGCACAGGCAGAGCCCTCCATCCGCATCTCATCACTCTTCACGTACCCCAAGTGCACCATCGCTGGTACACTGTAGGTGCCCAAGGCAACATCAGTGGGAACCGAACTGAATTTCAGTGTACCTCCTTTAGTGGATGTGCCTATTTTAAAACAGAGTGTGTGGCGTTTTTTAATACAAAGCTTGTAGTTTGTCATTGATGATAGCATCATCTTACTCATGTATGGAAACAATTAATATTTGTCTCCTTTGATTCACTGCTGTCATGAATCATACTGATACATTTCATAAAAATTTAACTATCCTCGGATCTTACACGGGTCAGCAAAACAGGATAGTATGTTGCTAAGACCATGAACTCAGGAGTCAGACTGCAGGGTTTCAAATTCGAGCCATACTACTCACTACATTTATGAGATGAGGTTACTTCACCTTGAAAAGACTCAATTTTATTACCAGTTAAATTGGGATATAATAGAAAGTTGTTATAGAATAACAATTAAAAATCTTTAAAAATATTTTAAATAAAATAATTTTTATTTTAAAAGGAAATTTATTTAAAATTAAGATTTTAATAAAATAAAATCTTTAAATAAAATACTTAATTTGGCTGTACATGCCTTCTTTCTTCACTGCCTGTCTAGAATTTTTAGAAATGGTTGACCTTTTAAAAAACTATATTGTAAATTATGCTGTGTACAACAATTTTATTCCACTTTTAAATAAATACTTCCTCTTAAGAAAAAAGAAGTGAGATCATGTAATCACTTGATAAACGTTGCCTCCTATTTGTGATTCCTTTTTAATTCATTGGCTAGACCTTATTTGCAAATACTTCACTGAGAAATTATGTATCTTATTCTTAAGTAACATGGTTCTATATGTGCATTGTTGGGGGATGACCTTGTTATTCTCAACATTTGAGTTAGACTGGAATTTTAGAGTGAAGTAGAAAAAGCCCTTCAGTGCCTCCTATGGAATAGATTGTAGAACACATGAGCAAAAGGAGAATCATTCACTCTTCAATGATTTGACGGGCTCAAGATAAAAGCATTGGCTCTTTTAACTTTATTTCTTTAAAAAATGTTTCCAAATTATTTTTAATTTTTAGTTTTTAAAGCAGTTTTCACATATTAGCTGATGAATTCTCACAGCAGCTCTGTGACATAGGAAGTTCAGTCATTATATTACCCTTATAAATTAAGTAAATTAAGTTCAGAAAAAGTGTCTGATATAAAATATTTAGTAAATGGATGAAACGAATTGAGGATCTCCACACTCTGCTAAACTGCAATCTTTGTGCACAATCTTAGATTCACATTTTTTTGCTTTGTCTATGGTTTGATGGCTTTGCATGTTCATGTAGGAGCAGGTTTACAGGAACAGATAGTATCTGTCCATGTCTTTTGGTAAATTCCTGTCAATGACTTTAGCTCCTGATCATGACTAGGGATTATACCCAACATACTTAAAACTCACATTTTGCTTGGCTGTTATGAAAAAATATAAAGGACTATAAAACATTATGATGTGATTAGACAATATTATATGATAAAAACCATCTTCATATCTTAAAGGAAACCAGTAAAGGTTGGAATTAGCCCCTCTGGCTAATATTCAAAGAGGCCTTAGCCTGTGTTATAAGAGTCTTTTGTTGTATATTTAAGACCAGACCTGACCTTAATGAAGTGCAAAATACTGTGACCTGGAACTTTCCTGCCAACTGCCAACGTGCCCTCCACCATCATCTTTTCCAGACCGAGGTTCCCATTCTAGTCATGTCATTTAGACAATGAAGAGTCTATTTAAATGAAAGTATGTGAGAATGTTTTAATTCTTTCAAACTGGAATGCTCACACACCTGGGAATTTTCAATGACAGTTCAATGAGGATTTTAGGCAGTAAAGTTATATGGTGGGATAAATGTGCAAACACACTGAATGCTCAGGGGAAAAGTGTGTTAGAGAAGAAGCAAAACCTCTGGAGGTAATGCCATGAAGGATATTTGGAGAAGAATGCTATTTTTTAAAATATATTTTTGGTTATGTCTTAAAGGAAATAAAATGGTCGTTTGAGTTCTACACAATGCCAATACTAGTGGAAACATACAATATTCTAAATGCTTCACAATTACTAACTCACTTAATTCTCACATCCACTATTACTCTAATTCTTATATTAGATCTCTGAGGTACAGATGACTTTAGTATTATTCAAGGTCACGCAACAAGGAAAGGGCATGGCTGAGATTCGAACTCAGAACATCCATCTCCAGAGTATGTATATCTCTCCATTGAGAAAATATTAATATTTTGAGTGGACCCTTAGCTTGTGCAAGGCATGGGACTAATAGAGACTCAAAAATAACTAAAATGTAAATGCAAAGTTAGGGAATATGATCACATGTAGATTTCTCTACTATGAATGCCATCTTCTTTTCAACTGTTTACAGTTTCCTCCATGTAACAGGGAAGATGAGGCAAGGCAGATTACTACTGCTGCTAAAGTCAACCCCAGAAACACGGTGCACAAGGGAGCTGGGAAAAAACAAACAAGAGAATAAGAGGTGCATTGAGAAATCAAAGCCTGTTAAAGGTGAGATCATATGGTATTTGTCCTTCACCATCTGTCTTATTTCACTTAGCATAATGCTCT
This sequence comes from Carollia perspicillata, assembly GCA_004027735.1. Classification (NCBI taxonomy): domain Eukaryota; kingdom Metazoa; phylum Chordata; class Mammalia; order Chiroptera; family Phyllostomidae; genus Carollia; species Carollia perspicillata. The sequence continues at coordinate 118 of PVKM010029666.1, read as the reverse complement.
CCAGTTCCATCCATGCTGTTGCATAGGGTAGGAGCTCCTTCTTTCTTTCTTCTGCATAGAATTCCATTGTGTACATGTACCATACCATATGATCTCACCTTTAACAGGAACCTAAACA
>PVKM010029665.1:0-17648 GCA_004027735.1 Carollia perspicillata | reverse complement strand
TTGTGCTGTTTTAAGCCATTAAGTACATGGCAACTTGTCACGCAGCAAAAGAAAACTCATACCCCTCCCCCACAACTACCGTAATGGTGAAATAGGAGGTTGCAGTGGGTGCGGCATACACAGTGCGGTTTGCTTCGCAGCTGAGGACAGAGAGTTGTGAGTTTTGTTGTTGTTGCTCTCAGTGATTCAAGATTTGGTATCAGATACATTAATGAATCAAAATATTGTAAAAATCAGTAAAATAAAATGAGATAAGGAGATTCACACGTATTTCAAAGAATAAAAAGAATATATCAAGGGTGGAAAGTGGGGATGGCTGGGGTGGGAGAGAATGGTGGGCGGAACATGGAGACAATTGTACTTGAACGACAATAAAAAATGTGGAAAAATTTTAAAAATTAAAAATAAAACAAAAGCAAAAAAGCATGTAGAAAATAAATTAGAGTTAAACAGTACAGCAGAAGATCAGTTATATTAGAACTATATGGGGAAAATTAAATACAGAAATAAAGAAATAAATCCAAAGGTCATTTTATCATTGAAAGTAAATGAAAAACACCCTCCTTCGAATCTGATGAAAACATTTATTATAGGGTTACTTATTGTACAAAAATAATAACACCAACATAGATGCCCAAAATCAGGGTACTGTGACACTGACAATAAAATAGAAATAACTACAAGAAAGAAGCTTCTTTGATAGTGTTCATTGCAAGATCAATTTTAGTCTGCAGCTATACAATATCAAGTATATAAGTGTTCTTTTTCTAACTAATATAATTATCAAGAATCAATGATTTATGCAAAAAGAATTTTTAGAATGAGGCTCTACTACCCTATGTTCCTGTTTAATCGGTCACTTAAAAGCAAGCTGCCACAATATTTTATTTTCTCATTACTATCAAGATATCTCATTTCAATCATATATCTAACACCTCTCTTTGTATGGTCAGAATCCCTCCACAAAAGGAATTTCTTCTACTTGTTTCTAGAAGTGAAATCATTCACAAAAAATATTTTTATCATAATAACACAGTAATCCTTCCCCTTGAATAGACGGTATTATTCTAAAGATTCACTTCTTAGTGATAGTGATACAAGGAGAGGGGAAAGGAGAATGATATCCATACTGGCTTTTATCACCAACAACTGCTACCAGTAGATGAAGTAAGAATTTATTCAGGGACATAATTGCATTGAATTTAAGTCCTTACCTGAAAAATGCATTATTACAGATACCAATGTGAATAAAAATCGAACTGGCCTAAAATTCCATTTCATTTTCTGTAAACTAAAAGGCACATTTTTCATTTTCACCAATAAGTTTATTGGTTTGGATATTTTGAGTAGGCCAATTCTCTCCCATATGGTATAACATTGATTGTTCTCAGTTAGTGTCTTAAATTGATCATTATCAACTTCAACTGGTCTACCCGACCATGGAGTATTGTCCAGAGAGAAATCTCCAGCATGAAACTCTGCAAACTGCTTTTGACACATTAGACTGGCCACAGCACCTTCTCCGTACACTGTGAAAATCCTTTTTTGCATTTCAGCTGTGTTTTTACTATTCTTGAAACAATAAAGTATAATATGCTGACAATGTTGTGTATTTTCTATATTAAAATTGCTACAGAAAAATTCACCAATTTTTATAAGTTTTTTTCAAGGGCACACTAATATGACAGCTGTCACAATACAATCTAACAAAGTCATTTTAAGTGAAATTAAAAACAACTGAGAGTTATTAGAGCCATCTTATAGAAAAATACAAACTTTTTGGCCAACCCAATAATAAAGTACTTATCTATTTAATTGGTTGCTTGTATTACCATTAAATTCTTAGCTGAATTTCTAAATTAAATATTTCTTATTTAAAAAATTTTAAATGGTAATCATTACCTTTGATTTAGATTAAATGTTAAATTATTACTCTCCCCATTATTATTATAAAAGACAAATTTTAAGACACTTAATATTTAAATTATTTTTATGATGTAATTCAAATATCTTATCAACTTATTGATACAGCTGAATACAAGAGAAAATAAAAGGATATACTACATACATTCAAGAAGATTTTTAACCTTATAAAAATAAGGGCTACAGAAACCCTAGGCAGGAATGTTCAAAAGTAGTTTTATTTTAGTTGACAATTTTTCATTTGAGTTATTTGCACAGTTATTTGGACAGTTGAGGAAAATGTGTTTTGTTTTTTTTTTTTTTTGTACCAGGAAAAGCAGTTGATATTTAGAAGTATGGTTACAATAACTAAAAATTGTTACCTTTATTTTTTAATCCTCACCTGAGGATATGTTTATTGATTTTTAAATAGAAAAAGGGAAAAAGAGAGAGAGGAAAAAAATATTGATGGGCTGACTCCTGTGTGCACCACCCCATATATTGAACCTGCTGTTTTTCAGTGGTTAGGATGATGTTCCAACTTCCTGAACCACCAGGAAAGGGCTAAATTGTTACCTTGTGGTTAAAATAATGATGTTATTGACTGTCAACACATTCTGTCTGACTCGTAAGAACACTAAAGTTTATGATTAAAATTAAATGTTCTCAATATTATGATACCTTATTTTTAACATTTTTTAAGGTAGAGTTTGTACATGACAGATTTCACCCATTGTGAGTGTATACAACCCAATGATTGATAGTACCAAAATAGAATAATGTAAAAAAATTCTATTTACATTACCACAAATTATTCTAATTATGTAAATTACCATAATACATTTTAGATCATTTTTATTGTCTTGAGAAGTTCCCGCATGACTATTTGCAGTTTTTCTCTGCTTCTATTCTCAGCCACTGGCAGTTGCTGATTTATTTTCTGTTCCAATAATTTTGCCTTTTCTGGACATTTCATATAAATTGTCTTTTAACAAATATTAATTCTGTACATCTGACAAATAAGTTTGTGGCCGTGTAAGTGGTAAGACACCTCAACAAGACACATTCAAAACAATGAAGAATTGTTTGCATTTTCTCAGTGAATGGCTTTGTTACCAAACAAAAAGGGGGGAGCTCCTTTGCCCGCTGCCATAAAACCAGACTTGTGAGATGAGTGCTGATGCAAAAGGAAAAGAGGTTCTTATACGGGTGCTCAAGATCTTGGAGAATGGAGGGCTCTCTGTCTCAGGGCTCATCTCCTGCAAAACCCCGACGAAGCCCAGCCATCTCAGCAAAATCAGAACGAAAGCAGTGTCCAGAGTTCCCGCTCCATTTTAAACTACCATTCTTTGCAGCCTGCAGCTGGCCGCTCAGCAGTCATCCAGTAGCCTAGCTTGTTCCCAGATGCTGTCTGGCCTCAGGCTCCCTCCTGGAGGCTGTGTGCGGGGCTCAAACAGCCCTAAGCCATGTGGCTGCTAAGGCCTCAAAGTCCTGTGCTTCTTGGCCAGAGAGTGCTGGCCAGAGAGTGCGTGAAGGCACTTGCAAATGCTTCATCTGATTGGGTTGGGGAGAGAGAGAGGGAGAGAGAGGGAGGGAGAGGGAGAGAGGGGAAGAGGGGGAGAGAGAGAGAGAGAGAAACTTTTCTGGAGGCTGTGGGCCACACAGCTACTAAAGATACATGGATCATGAAGAGGGCAGGCCAGTGCAGGTCTCTCCAGTAGCAAGTCGAGGAACAAGGGAGTGTTTCCTTTTCCCCTGGGACTATATACATTTTGAGTGTAGATGAGCCAAGTGCTTTCTCAGAATAATTAATTAACTTCCCAAACTTCCGTAGACTTTGAGTGGGCCCACCTCCCAACAAATCCCTTCTTTCCTCAAGCTAAACTGACAGGCCTCCTTGGTATAGCGCCACTCCCTGCTGCCATTTTTACTTCTATTGACCAAGGTCCTGTCTTCCCCTGTGACCAACCCCAATCAGGTACCAGGAGAAGGTAGGAAGGCTTTTCCCTTTATCCAACTACTTGCTAGCCATGCTCAGTGTAAGAACCTCCCATTGCTGCCATCTTGGTTGGCGGCAAGACACTTCCCTGGCTCCTGTCAACCCTCAGCCTTCTATACCCTTCTCCTTACATACAGGGAGTTGTCCACACTTGGGGCCCAGTGGCAGAAAAAGGAACCCTGGAAACGCCACCAGAGTCTCAGGCAGCACAGGGAGCAATCTCAGTGGGAGGGGCGCGGCATCTGCAGCAAAGTACAGGGTGACCACACTGGGAGCAGGCATTGGTTAAGCATATGCAGGTAATGTGGCCTCGCATTCCCATGGAAGTGCAGCCTGGCCTTCTGATGCAGATCCTACCATGGCATTGGGTAGCTCACCAAGGCATTGTGTGGCTGCACACCATGCCCTCAGTACTCGAACCTCCAACCTCTGTTCCCAAGGAGTGTATTTGGTGTGTAAGTGGCTCCCAGGTCCCATTCCCATGGCCTAGCTCCATCTCCCCTGGGGGTTCCTTCTGTTCCCAGCCCTCAGGCTGCCTGTACTTACCAGCTTTACTCCTAAGAATATTGTGAGCTGTCTATGCTTGTTTTACAGCTCATTAGGGAGATAAAGGAATATATTTTCTGTGGTAAGTGGCAGAGCTAAATGATATTACATAGAACTCTAAGTATATTTTTAACGAGCATCAAATAAGTCAGTTAATATATTAGTTTAATTTACTTAAGACACACCATTTAGAGTTTCCAGCTGAGATTCCTGCTGTCTGGGCTGTGCCACACCTGTAATTCTGAAACTGTGCTCCCCTTTGCCCCAGAGAAGTTGTTTTTGTTCCCTTATTTATTTTTTGAATAAATAACTCTAAGATCCCAGGTTTTCCATTTATTGCTCTACTCTTTTATTTTGGAGGAGATTATATTTTCATTGACCATGTACTGTGTTCCAGGCAACACTCTAAGACTTTACATACAATAAATCATACAGTCCTCAAAACAATCTTATGGCAGGTTTAGTTATTGTGATTGAGATTAATCCTTATTTCAAAGGTAAGGGAAATGAAGTTCATGTAGTTGAAATATCTTGTCCAGGTTTCTATAGCAAAGAGGAGGCAGGACTAGATTCTCACCCATGAAGAGGGATCATGAGTGTGCATTTTAAAACCATAGGAAGCCCTGCCCTGAATTTTGTTGGATGGCCATTTCATGTATCAAAACAAGAGCATGCCGCTATCTGAACTCTCTGTGTTCCTATTCCCCAGGCTGGGTCTATCTGTTGGAGAATAACTACTATTTGAGTACTTAGTTGTCTGTAATTCGTATTTTGGTGTAGAATTATGGCTTTGTGTTATTTCGGAATAGAATACAAAAAAGCTGCTCTGAGACCCAGTAAAAATGCTGTTTTGATCCTTGATGGAAAATGCATTTTTAATAATTTCTACAACACATTTTTATGCAGCTTTCATAATTTTGTTGTGGAAGGTTTTTGAGCATACTTAAAATTGAAGACAAAAGAGTTTTCAAGGACGTGTATAAAGGACACATGGACACAGACAAAGGCAGGTAGGATCAAGGGTGGGAGGTGGGGATGGCTAGGGTGGGGGAGTGTGGGGGGAAATGGAGACAACAGTACTTGAACAACAATAAAAAAAGTTTTTTAAAAATGTAGTTAAGTCGCAAGTAAAGTAATGTTTTTAAATAGTAGTACAATAACTTTCTTTTTCCTTTTGGCAGTAAAAAAAGTTTGCTCAAACTTCTAGTTGAAAATAATTAGAAAAACTTGGAAAAATCTTTGAAGCCACTGGAGAGCCATCACATCATTAAGAAATTGCTCGGCAAGAGTCTGGTACAGGAGTAAATAATTAAGCCTAGAGCTAGCGGTTAATATTCCTCTTAAAATAGCTACTGATTCCAAAATTGGTGGCTGAGAGATTGAAAAACTGGACAGAGAAGCAGTAAAACTTAGAGTAAATTAACTGGGATTGGGGGGGGTGATTGTGGCCTATTTAAATTTTCTATCTTGCTAAGAGGGGGCTCCTGAAAGCATCTTGTCACTAACAGTAGACTTTTTATTTAAAATCCAAAAGATTAAATTGTAGACTAAAACTGAACCAGCCTTCTGAAGGACAGAAAAATCACTTCAAATCATATAATTTTCTAATTGTATTAAGGTGATATGGGATGTTACATTCTACTAGATCAGCCTCTGATTAGAATCAAAGGAGAAAAACTAACAATATTCAGAGACTCAATATTCCCTCCATTGTTTTTTCTATACAATTCCTAGCACACTCTTTGTGAGGGCTGGGCACCGGTGGCAGTTGGACTCTAAGGAGGCATGAGTGATCTTTGCTTGATGCCTTGAATAATCTCCTTCCTTTGAGTATGGACATGACCTGTGACTAGCTTCTAACCGATAAAGTATATCAAAGGATACAGGATATACTACTATATTACATTAGATTGTAATGTATTGCCCATCTTGCTAGGATCCTCTCTCTTCCATGCTGGGTTTGAAGAAACACTGAATTGCTAATTTTACTCCATTCATACTAGCTTTTTTGTTCCTCAAATTTTCTATTTTCTGCACAAAGATATATTCCACATTCGAACTGCTCTATATTGAGTTCTGTTGTCTTTATTTTTTTACATGTTTGGTTTCTTATTGTACATATTTAATATTTAATGTCATGTTGGAGGCAAACTCTTATTTCTTTGAAAAATTACCAGCATAGATTACATTTTTCTATGTTAGAAAATACAACATGTTTTACAATAGCACTTACCTAAACTTGTAATTAATTATTAGATTGGTAAATTAGCTATTTGTTTTTCATTTTCTATCTTTCCACTAGAATTTAGCTTTATAAACATAATCAACTTTCCTGCAATTGTTGACCAGCATCCTATTCCAGATACTAGCATAGAGCCTGGGTTCTAGACGATGTAAAAAGAAATAAAGATTAATTGAATGGATTCAATGAGTAAATGGTCAATGACAATTATCCAAGGCCAATCCTAACATGAATAATGCTACTATAATAATCTGAACTATAACTTGCTTTACTACTTAAATATTTAATAAAGTGCATTCTACCCGCAGTCTTTTTTCATTAACTCAAGGAAGTAAAGGAATTCAGGTTGTGTTTCATGCCAAAGTTATACAGAAAATGTCAATAATTATGAAAAATAGCAAAGATAGAAGCTGGGAAGCCTGTGAACAATGGAGATGAGATTAAGAGAGGGTTTGGCTGTGTTTCTGGAACCTTGACCTTCAACTGCATAGTTCAAGGAGCAACCAGAGATTTAGATAGTGTATAAATTTGGGGCTGCCCTTGCCCCATTGCCCTCTCCTTTACTAGATTTCTTCTCTCACTGGGATCATTTAAAACCCTGTCCTCTGGTATTTCACTCAGTAAGACAATGATTTTATCTTAGTTTAGACACTTCACACCACTCTCTGGTGAAAAGCTTTAAGAAGGAGATAATCACCCAGCTTTTTCTCTTCTTCCAAGTATCAGCTCACAGGTTTTTCCAATTTCTCTTCTTTTCTTCACGTGGTTATTTATAATATTTTTATCTCAAGTTGGTTCTCTAAAGATTTATGGTCCTATATGAAGTACTTTACTAGATACAAATAGTTTACAATTCTTTTTCATTTTTAAAGAAAAGAACAAGTTAAGTAAATGCAGCACACTTTCTTTTTTTAAAGATTTTATCTATTTATTTTTGGAGAGGGGGAAGGGAGGGAGAGAGAGAGGGAGAGAAACATCAATATGTGGTTGCTTTTGTGTGCCCCCTACTGAGGACCTGGCCCACAGCCCAGAAGTGTGCCCTGTGTTGGGAGCCACCCTGCCTGGTTTCAGGAGGTGTAAACCTCCCATGGCTAAGGCTGAATGAGTGACCTTCAGACTATAAACCACTAAGGAGACAAAGCTTATCTCCCTAGCAGAAGTGCCACTTCTGCTCCTTTTTTCATAACTGGCCCCCAATGCTTGATCAGTTAGCCAATGACAGATAAGATTCCCAAAGGGGATAATGACCTAAGACAGGTATAATCACGTGGAGGCCCCAGGGAAGGACTTGTGGGGCTATGGAGAAAGGGGGTAATGGACCCTCTCCCTTTGGCTTTGACGAAACCTGAGTCCCCATTCTGTCCATGAGAAGTCTCCAAAAATTTCTCAGCTATCTGCCTCCTCTGCCTGATCTAAACAATGACAGACAGCGTGCAGCCCTGTACTGGAAAGTGTGGGCTTCCCAGGTGATCAGGCCTGAAAAAGGATATGTAAAATCCTGTGAAGACTGCTTTGCTAAGAATGCTGTTAGTTAAATGATAAAGGCCCACGTAGGAAATGAGTTTGTTTCTCAAAGTTTTGTAGCCTTTTAGCCGATAGACCCTGACTCAGAAAAAGCCCTAGTAGTTCTTCGTATGCTATCTACTGTTTGATCCTTACTGACTGACAATGATTAATGAGCTGTACCTGTATGCCTGCATGAATTAAACCCAATAAAAGCTTGTCTAGGCAAGGGTCAGCACTCTCTCCCCTTGAGAGAGTGCCCAGGCCTTTCTGAGGCGCTCCCCCCTTGAGGGAGTAGTCATGCCATCCCTTTTCCTCCACAGGACTTGGTAGTCCCTGTGAATTTGTCTCCTGTCTCATCCATGACGCTGCGGGCACCACAAGCTGGTGTCTGCTTCAGCCTGACTGGGAATGCAACCAGTGACCCTTTGGTTCACACACTGGCTCTCAGTCCACTGAGTCACACCAGCCTGTGCATATATCATACTTTCTTATGTGTCAACATATAATATTGGACATTATAAAGGAATGACACTACCATGGTACCTTAGAGATTTTGCCTATATCCTTATCGGCAAAGGTTTGAATTTCAGATTAGCTTAGCCTCCCAGAAGGTCTTTGTTCCTGTCCCTGGATTAGACCTCAAGGAAAAGGCTGCACAGCTGCAGCCCAGAATTACCTCCTCGGCAACACGGTTTCCACAACTGGTCTTGCATTTGCCCAGCCCATTGTGTTTCAGCATCATCTTATTTTACTTTATGAGACTCTCAGAATCATGGCCAAGGGCACCCTTGGCATGCTCATCTTTCCTCTGTAAGCAGTAAACCATGTACATCTAAAACTGCTTCATTTTATCTGTATGGGTTAAATCAGTCAGGCTTTGGCATCAGCCTTATTTTCATTATATATGTGCTTAACAAAGATGATGGATAAAAATGAATAATAGTTCAGTCCTGGCTGGTGTGGCTCAATGGATTAAATGTTGGCTTGCAAACCAAAAGGTTGTTTGTTTGATTCCTGGTCAGGGCACATGCCCACTGGCATATGGGCCAGTTGATCCAGTTGGAGCATGCAAGAGGTAACTAATCGATGTATCTCTTGCACATTGATGTTTCTCTCCCTCTCTTCCTCTCTGTCTAAAAAAATAAATAAATAAAATATTTAGAATTAATAATAGTTTAAGGTGAAAAACAAACAGTCATGAAGTTATACCTTATTCACCTTGCACATTTGAATGGTAAACACCACTAATATAATTAGTGTCATACCAGACTTGGCTATATAACACAGATAATCCTGCTCAATGTAGGCACTAGGAAATTTTTGTCATTAAAATGCTTCTTTCAAGGAACTCCTACCCTTCACGAAGCATGGATGGAACTGGAGAATATTAGGCTAGTGAAATAAGCCAGGTGGTGAAAGACAAATACCATATGATCTCACCTATAAGTCAAACCTAATCAACAAAAGTGGAACCTAATCAACAAAATGAAAAATGGGCAAAATAGAACCAGAGAATTGGAAATAAAGAACAAATTGACAGTGACCAGAGGGGAGAGGTGGATAACCGGGGGAAGAAGGAGAATGGGTAAGCCAAGGGACACAATAGAGGACTCATGGTCATGGCCAATGGGGGAAGATGAACTGTGGGAGTCGGGAGGGGGATGGGATAGGGGAGAGCAATGAGAGAAAAGGGAGGATGGCTGTAACCGAAAAACAATTTCAAAAAGAGTGCTTCTTTCTATATAAATATGCAATCATAAAAAACTTAAAATATTATCATTTATCTGTAATTATTCAGACTTCTTTCTCAGCATTAAAATACTAACAGGATCCACATCCAGAAAATTCACAGGATTTGTTTGCCCTGTACATGTGCTATTCAAATTATTTGTACAAATGCAAACAGTAACTATTTTGGTGGGTAGTAAACAACTTCTTCAACAACCACACACTGACATGACCTTTTTAAATCTTTAAAATATTTATCTTAAAGTCATATATGAAAAGAAGAAGGAAATTCTTATTGTCATGTATCTGGAGCAATTACTTGAATCAGTTACTTGATTCTATTTGTTACTGTGTAATATTTCCAAAGTAACCTATGGCATAACCATACATGTTTGAGTGCTTTACTATTTAAACTCTTGCCTCTTAGGACGTTTATCTTGTACTTATCTTTTATGATATATGCCTACTTTGTGTTTCTTATAATTTAAGGTCAATTATAATTTTTAATTTAGTTACATTCATATTAAAATTAGGAAAATGTTTTTATTTTTCCTCTGCTGACACAGAAGGTGTTAAAATAGTTTCAGTTGTGAACTAAATAAACTTATGTAAGTATAAAATATGTAGGTATATACATTAAATCAATTGAAAATATGTACATTAAAAAAATAGGAAACTATTTTTAAGGATTACATACCGCTGAGTAGAAATTATTTTTACCAGAACCAAATTGAACAGGTATATATCAGGCATGTCAGAATTTGAAAATAGGAAAACATTAACATGTTTATTTCCAGAAAGGTTGAATGTGGGGGATATAAGATGTTAATTTAAAGTGTTGACTTCTAACAAGAGGACTACAACTTCTTTTAAGCCTGGGATCAAGGAACAAAGGATGGACTTAAATACAGACAATGGCCTTGAGGGGAAGGAACTCCAGTGCACACTGATAAATACCTGCCTGTGAGTGGCTGTGTGCAAACAATCCAGTCTGTAAGCCATGCAATCAGTGTGTGTGTGTGGGTGTGTGTGTGTGCCTTTTATCAACTTAAATATTCCTTCATATACACAAAAAGTTTTTTTAAAGTTCATATTTAGATTGATTGTGATGTCAGTGAGACACATTCAACACCACCTAACGGGGTAGTCATATGGGAAAAAATTATATCAACAATAATACCCAATGCCCCAGTAATTTAGACAAAAGTATTTTTCCCTCAGAAAATGTAAGCAGGATAATCATACTTAATTTTTCATTTAAGATTTAGAACACTTTCTATCAAACCTAAACTTAGACTAATTTTCTTACACTTAAAATTTGTAAAATATAACATTATATCTTACTTTGGAAATGTTTTTTCCTTTGGCTGACTTAAGAACTCATTCACTTGAAATATAAATGTTTACTCATACGTTTACATGTTTTCACTTTTATCTGTGTACATATTGATTTATATTTGTACACATTGATTTCACTTACATATTTGCTTAATATCATTTATAATGATCAAAACGACTTTGCTCCTTTTAATTTGTAACACTTTCAACTTGATAGCCTGGTAAAAAGCTCTTTTATTGTCAACAAAGCATTTATTTATTTTTAGTTCTTCACAGCTTTGCCCTTAGTAAAATATCTAAGATAACGTTGCTAAAAGATGTTCCTGTAGTTTTTAATGCTATCGATTTTATTTATAAAAGTGTTTTAGTCATTCATTATGTAGGCTGAGGAGACATCTGTTGTATTTACAAATTTAAAGGCAAAATGAGATCAGTGTTACATTCATCTGAATTAGATTCACACTAGCTACTTTTAGTCATAATAGGAAACAAACCATAATTTTATAATGTGGCCGCTGTCTCATATGTTCCAATGAATAATAATATAGAGTTTTATTCCCAAAGGATAAGAAAGTAGAAAAGAGATTACAAATATTTAAATTTTCTGGTACTTACTACTTTACCAATACATAAAAAACAATGTGACAGAAGTAATTTTAATTGTGAATCCCTTATTCTAAATCAAATAACATATCAACTTTCTTGAGATTTATCACAACCAAATTTTCACATTTTAACTTCATATATTTGGAAGAAAATGAATGACTCCATTGAATGGATGAAAAAAATATAGCTATTTTATATTTAAAAATAAAGCATAGGTCAATATTATATCACATTCTAGAAAGCTCCATAGCACAGTGGTAGAAATAACAGGCACAGAGATATGTTTTAGTACAGGTCAAAACAACATTAACCATAGGGATAATGTTTAACGTTAGGAGAATGCAATGATTAAGGGTACGAAATATTTGGTCTCCACCATCTGGGTCTCAGTACTTGTACCATTTGTCTCAGAGAGAGATTTACATTGGAGATACTTAAGCATATTAGCACATTTCCTTTTCTTTTCTTTTTTAATTGTTGTTCAAGTACAGTTGTCTCCATTTTCACCCCCCCATTCCCCCACCCTCCCACCCCCAGTTCCCACCCTGGAACCTACCCCTTTTAACTCTTGCTGATTTGAAAAAACAGGAGAATCAGAGAGCAGAGACATTGGCTATGTTTAGTTAAGCTAGGAAAAAGGATGAATGATCTGAGATTGTCTGCAAAATGGAAAAACTACAAGATTTTTGCCTAAGATGAGTTCTTTTAAAATTTTGCTCAAATGGACAAATAATAAATGCTTTCATTGTTCAAAGATATTCATGATTTGACAGATTATTTGAGTACTTTTTAAAATTGCTTTATATAGTATATACTCACTTACCCTGGCTAACACATATATCATATATCATAACTCACTCCAGGACTTATAATTCCAATGCACTATATTTCTACAGTGTACAATGCATAACTTCAAAACAAAAATATATTTTAACTGAATATGATTGTATCATGTCTAACATCACTGTATTTATAGGTATTATATTTTAAAGACCTTAAGAAATTCTACTAAGTATCTGAACAGGAAGACCCTGAAGCTGCTACAGGGCATCACAATGAAGATAAATGTCTAGAAGGCATTTCTAATTTAAACTAAGAAAAGTACAGTCTGCTATTGTCAAGAAATTAAAGAAATAAATGACCAGTACATAGAAAGGTTAGGTCATACAGCAGAGTGGTAGCCGCTCTGGGAAATTTCTACTACAAGCAATAGCAAATTCAGCCTTCTTTTATTTTCCATCTAGCTCACCTCTACCCATCCCAGAGATCAATTTTTTAAGATTTTCTTTTACATAAAAATAAAGATGAAAGGTTTCTCATGGCCTGCTAACCCAATTTATCGTTTCTAGACAAAAATCTTAACTATCTTAATAGTTAACTATCTTAACTATTAAATGTATGTCATGTGATATTTTATGATTATTCAACTTGAGCAATGATTTGCCCATTTTCTATTATTTTAGAGATATTTATAATGATTGGTACTTTGTTAACATTTATAGACCAAACTGAATCATTTTTCAAAATAGGAATCAATCAGCCAAGAACACTTCTAACAAATGTGCCAAGCAAAATGCTACTCATTGTAACAAATTGTGTCCTCATTACCTAATTCAGTTGAAACTTATTAAAAATCTCCTACCAAAAATTCTTACAGAATTCATCTTTAAATAAAGGTACGTATATTTCAAGTGAAAAAAGGAACACTGACTAAATAATTACTTGGATAAATAGCTATACCAAAGAATGTACAAGTTTATAAAGTACCTTAGATTAAGTTCTCTATAATTCAAAAATAATAATGTAATAGAGAAAACCAACATGTTCAAATATCCATAAAGAAAAAGGATATAAGAGTTTGGGAAAATACAAATTGCTTAATGGACTGAAATTAATAACTATAAAATACTTCAGTGGCATTTCATGACAAAAAAAGTGAATTTTTACTTCACCAGGATCATACACGTAGAGTACCTTGACATCCAACTCTTGATGAGATCCTTGGTGTATGGCCTATACAATTAAAACAATTCCTGGCCCAATTACAGATGGAACAGCATTTTGGACACAGTGTCTAATTTAATTCTAATATCATTTTGGAGGTGTAGCTAGTGGAAGAAGTAAATATTAACACATCATTGACAACAAAGGAAATATTGGGCATAATTCAGAGTAGGAATAAAATTACATATTATCTTTCTAGTTTTGAAAGCTGCTGAATAATTTCAAGTAGAATCTAAACAATTTAGGGGAAAGACCACAATTTTGAGAATGTAAACAATGAAACTGATGGAGTAAAGAAGACAGCCATTACCCATGATGAGGAATAGAATTAATATATAAACAGAGAAGATGGAGAGGTAAATGAACAGTTGGAGAAATTTATAAAAATTTAATCTTCAGGACTCAGTGAAAATTTGCTTTTTTAACAGAGAGCTAAGAAGGAAACCCAGGATGTAATCAAGACAGTAGCATGAGAGGTTCCCGCACTCCTGTCCTCCCATGGGTACACCAAACAAACTGCTCCGTGGAACCATTCTCTCTGAGAAATCCAGACACTGGTTGAGTGACTCCTTCACACTAGAATGAGTAGAAAAGCTGAGACACACTCTCTTATTATAAATCCCAGCTCCAACACGGAGACTTAGAGTCAGGAAGGGACTCCCAGCTGCCAGCTTCTCCCTGACAAAGGAACAGTCTGGACTATACATATAGTGACCCAACTTTTAAGGCTGCTGCCTGAAGTACAAGACTACAAATCAGCTAGATCTGAGAGCCAGAGTCCCACCGACTGTAATATCGTAACAAAGAAAGAAGTAGTTGTTAAAGACCTGAGAATATACCCTGCAACTGTCCCCTGCCCCTCTCCCCAACACAGAGAGGTAAACAAGAATGCCAATCTCCCAGGTTTTTCTGGAGGAGGTGCGAATGCATACTTTACCAGCTGCTGTCTGAGGTCCCAGCTTCCAATTAGCCTGCATCTATGATTAAGGGAAAAAGAAGAGCGAAGACTCAAAGAAATAAAAAATGGAAAGATGAGATGTTAAAACCAATAAAATAGAAATACTAAGGATTATAAAATACTATAAACAATAATACATGAATAAATCAGAAAGCCTAAGAGAAATGATAAATTTCGAAAAACATGTAACTTACCAAAACTGGATCATGAAGAAATGAGACAGGCATAAAAACAGACACATAAATCAATGGAATAGAATAGAAAACACAGAAATAAGCCCACATCTTTATAGTCAATTAACATTTGACAGAGGAAGCAAACACATACAAGTGGCTAAAGATGGTTTATTAAATAAATGATGTGGGCAAATTGGACAGATAGTGTGCAGAAAAATGAATAGAACACTTTTTTATACCACACACAAGTATAAATTCAAAATGGATTAGACATAAATGGCAGACACAAAACTATAGAAATCCTAGAAGGAACCATAGGCATTAAAATCTCAGACATTGCTCACAGAAATGTTTTATTTCATATATCTCCAAAAGCAATGGAAGCAAAATATTATTAAATGAAACCACATCAAAACCATCAGCAAAATGAAAAGAAGACAACATCTGATAAGAGATTAATATCCAAAATTTATAAAGAACTTATAAAACTCAAAACAAAAATACAAACAATTAAAAAATGGGTAAAGCATTGGTAAATGAGTGGATCAGTGAACTGTAATAAACTTACACAATGGAATACTATGCAGCAAAAAGAAAGAAGGAGCTCCTACCCTTCACAACAACATGAGTGGAAATGGAAAGTATTATGCTAAGTGAAGTAAGCCAGGCAGGAAAGACAAATACCATATGATCTCACCTATAAGTAGAACCTAATTAACAAAGCAAACTGGCCAGCAAAATCTAGCCAGAGACATTGAAATCAACAAAAACTGACAGTAAAAATACGGCACTTGCATAAAAACAAACACATAGATCAATGGAACATAACAGAGAGACCGGAAATAAATCCACAAATACACAGTCAATTACTTTTTTTTTAAACCTCACCATAGTTTTAGAGAGAGAAGAAGGGAGAAATAGAGAGAGAGACACACATCAATGTGAGAGAGAGAATCATGGATTGGTCACCTCCTATATGCACCATGACCAGGAATCAAACTCAAACCCACAACCTAGGTAAGTACCCTGATGCAGAATCAAACCCACAACCCTTTGGTGTATGACATGATGCTCCAACCAACTGAGACACCCAGCCAGGAGCAGTTAATTACTTGTTAACAAAAGGAGCTGAGAATATACAATAAAAAAAATGATAGTCTCCTCAAGCCACATACAAAGAAATGAAACTGGACCCCTGTCTAACATCATACCCCAAAGTCAACTAAAAGGGTTTGAAGACTTGAAAATAAGACTTGAAAGCATAAATATCCTGGAAGAAAACATAGTATGTAAGCTACTTGACATTGGGTTTGGCAATTATTTTTTTTATATTTGACACCAAAGCAAAGGCAACAAAAGCAAAAATCAATAAGTGGGACTACTTTAGGCCCCCAAAACAAAGTAAACCATCATCAAATTAAAAAAGAACCCACAGATTAGAATATATTTTCAAACCACATATCAATAAGGTGTTAACATCCAAAACTTATAAAAAATGCATAAAACTTAACTGCAACAAACAAAATTAGCACTTGAAAAATGGGCACAAGACAGGAAAGGTAGACATTTTTCAAAGAAGGAATTAATACTTGAGCACCTTTTATACAATTTTCCATAGCGGTTGTATCAATTTATAATCCCACAAACATTGCTCAAGTGGTCCTTTTTTTTCACTTCCTGACCAGAATTTATTATCTCTTGTCTTTTTGAAAACCTACATCCTAATAGATGTGAGATGATATCTCAGTACGGTTGTCATTGGCATTTGAATAGTGATTAGGGATATTGATCACTTTTTTCATTGCCTGTTGGTTATTTCTATGTCTTCTTTGTAAATTTCTATTCAAGTCCTTTGATCATTTTTCTTTTTTATTCTTGAAATATTCTTAATTCATTTATTTAATTTATCTAATCTTGAAATTTTCCCATTATAAAAAATATAAAAATTTTCCTGTAAAGCTCCAAGTAGTAAATACAGTAGAATGTGCTGGCATACCATCTCTGTTGCATTTTCTCTAATATAGGGGTGTCAAACTCATTTTCACTGGGGACCATATCAACCTCACAGTTACCTTCAAAGGGCCAAATGTAGAGTTCCTTGACCCTAGTTAAGGAGTAGTAGCATTTATATAGCCCTAAAATTATGTTAGGCTCTTTGAAGGTAACCACAAAGCTGATGTGGCCCTGGGTGAAAATGAGTTGGACACCCCTGCTCTAATAGGTGCCCCTTTAGTGTGAACACAAACCATGGTTAATAAGTAAAAGAACCTGTGGCTGTGGCCCAATGAAATGATATGGGCAGTGAAATTTAAATTCCTTAAAAAAATTTGCCTGTTACAAAATATTATTTTTATTTTATTTTGTTTTAACCATTAAATAACTAATTATGAAGTTGATGACTTCCTTTTATATTAGACTGCATATTTTACAAAGCCAGTGGAAAATCTTACCCATTTGAAAAATTCTTTGTTGTTGCAAATCCAAAGTAATGGTTTTATTTCTTAATTATTTAAACATGTAATAAGGTTAATTAAATTTCATTTATTTAATGCAATTATTGGGTTACTGTTTATCAGGGAAACATATTCTTTAAAAGATGCTATTAAGAGTTACAAAGAACAAAAGCCAGATTTAATTTAATAT
>PVKM010029664.1:0-17653 GCA_004027735.1 Carollia perspicillata | reverse complement strand
TACCAGCATTTTCTTAACTGTATCCGCTTGGCTGTAAGATTGTTCTAAGCAAAGTGTAACTTTCTCTTCTTTGCCACAGAGCCCTCTGCCATATGATGTAGTGATGTTTCTGAGTCTAGCTGGTGACCACTTTATGTCCTGAGGCAAAAGGATTGATGAGGTGTGTCATACTTTTCTGGCTTATATAATGCAGATACTATTCCTGCTCTGTTCATTCGCATAAATCTTTAATTCTTCCTAGAATCTTACAGACCTTCAGCAGCACCTCAGGAAATTCAGGCAACAAGACACCCTCAGGTGAGACATATAGACAAAAATTTCAGGTAGTAGAAAGTTAGATACTCTCTCTCTTTCTCTCTCTCTCTCTCTCGATAGATAGATAGATACAGTTTTTCCTGGAAGTATTCATCCATATAATATGAAAAATAGAGACATTTACTGAAGAAGATACAAGAAACATTGTACATAGGACAATGACACCTCAGTCCCCTTCAAAGTAGGCACATTGGGACCTTGCACAGTTCTCCCAGCATCTCTTCCACTGTTCGAAACCCTCTGCAAAATCTTTTGTTGGAATCACCACCAGCTGCCCTGGTATATTTTCCTGAATCTCATCAACAGGCTGAAATCTCTTCCCATTCAAAAGTGATTTTAGTTTTGGGAAAAGCCAGACATCAGAGCCAAATCTGAGCAGTTAGGGGGACTGAGTCACCTGGGTGCTTTAATGTTATGCCAAAACCTCTGCACAAATTTTGCCATGACGCGTGTCATGCCAAGATCCTGCATCAAAATCTTGGACACAGTAGTTTTTGGACTCCCCCCATCAGCTTCTAGTTCTCACACCGTCAGTCGCTGATCTTTGTTGACTGCAGCCCATGCAGGTTAAACATTCTCAGGTGTTCTGTTTGTTGCAAGCTGTCCAGAACATGGATCACTTTCAACAGATCCTTGACCATCTTTGAAGTGTTTGTGCCACATTTCTATTTGTGCTGTATTCATTGCATCACCCCTGAAAACCTTCTGAGTCCTCTGAACAGTTTCTGCAGAGGAATGTTCAAAGCTTAATGGAAAATTTGATGCAGATTCATTGTCCTACTCACTCGGTTATTTTGTTTTTTTCCTAATTTATTGTTTTATTGTTGTTCAAGTACAGTTTTCTGCCTTTCCCCCCCGCTCGCCACCACCCCAGCCTTCCCTGCCTCCCTCCCCCATTTCCAAACCCACTTTGTTATTGTCCATATGTCCTTTATAACTGTTCCTGAAAACCCTTCACCTTTTTCCCCCTTTATCCCTTCCCCTCTCCCTTCTGGTCACCGTCAGCCTGTTCTCTATTTCAATGTCTTTGGCTATACTTTGCTTGCTTGTTTGTTTTGTTGTTTAGGTTCCTGTTAAAGGTGAGATTATATGGTATTTGTGTTTCATCGCCTGGTTTATTTCACTAAGCATAATGCTCCCCAGTTCCATCCATTCTGTTGCAAAGGGTAGGAGCTCCTTCTTTCTTTCTGCTGCATAGAATTCCACTGGGTGGATGTACCACAGTTTTTTGATCCATTCATTTACTGATGGGCACTTGGGTTGCTTCCAGCACTTGGCAGTTATAAATTGTGCTGCTATGAACATTGGGGTGCATAGGTTCTTTTGAATTGGTGTTTCAAGGTTCTTAGGATATAATCCTAGCAATGGAATTGCTGAGTCAAAAGGCAGTTCCATTTTTAGTTTTCTGAGAACATTCCATACTGTTTTCCATAGTGGTTGCACCAGTCTGTAACCCCACCAACAGTGCACTAGGGTCCCCTTTTCTCCACAGCCTCTCCAACACTTGTTGTTTGTTGCTTTGTTTATGATGGCCATTCTCACCAGTGTGAAGTGGTATCTCACTGTGGTTTTAATTTGCATCTCTCTGATGGCTAGTGATGCTAAGCATTTTTTCATATGTCTCTGAACCCTCTGTATGTCCTTGGAGAAGTGTCTGTTCAGTTCCTTTGCCTATTTATTAATTGGGTTGTTTGGAGTGGAGTCATGTGCATTCTTTATAGATTTTGGAGATCAAACCCTTGTCCAAGGTATCATTTGCAAAGATGTTTTTCCATATGGTTGGTTCCCTTTTCATTTTGCTCTTGTTTTCTTTAGCAGTACAGAAGCTTTTTCTTGTGAAGAAGTCCCATTTGTTTATTCTTTCCTTTATGTCCCTTGCTCTAGGGGACATATCACTGAAAATGTTGCTGCATGGAATATCTGAGATTTTCCTGCCTATGTTCTCCTCTAGGACTTTAATGGTGTTAAGACTTGTATTTAAGTCTTTTACCCACCATGAATTTATTTTTGTGTATGGTGTAAGTTGGTGCTCGAGTTTCATTTTTTTGCATGTAGCTGTCCAGTTCTCCCAACACCATTTGTTGAAGAGGCAATCTTTGTTCCACTTTATGCTGCTGCCCCTTTTGTCGAATATTATTGACCGTAGAGATTTGGGTTTATTTCAGGGCTCTCTGTTCATATTGGTCTATGTGTCTGTTCATATGCCAGTACCAGGCTGTTTTGATTACAGTGGCCTTGTAATACATTTTGATATCAGATATTGTGATTCCTCCTACATTGTTCTTCTTTCTCAAAATTACTGCAGCTATTCAGGGGTTGTTTATGGTTCCATATAAATTTTTTAAAAGATTTTATTTATTTATCTTTAGAGGGGAAGGAAAGGAGAGAGGAAGAGAAATATCAATGTATGGTTGCCTCTTGTGCATCCCCTGCTGGAAACTGGCCCACAACCCAGGCATGTGCCCTGACTGGGAATCGAACTGCAGTCCTTTGGTTCTCAGGCCCGTGCTCAATCCACTGAGCTACGCCGGCCAGGGCTGGTTCCATATACATTTTTGAAGTGTTTGTTCTATATCTGTGAAGTATGCCATTGGTACTTTAATGGGATTGCACTGAATCTATAAATTGCTTTGGGTAGTATGGACATTTTGATGATGTTAATTCTTCTGATCCATTAATAAGGTATATGTTTCCATTTGTTTGTGTCTTTCTTAATTTCTTTCTTCAGTGTAATTTTTGTTTCCATTTCCCTTCCATGGTATATGTTTCCATTTGTTGTGTCTTCCTTAATTTTTTTCTGAGTGCAGTTTTCTCACTCATTCATTCTGAATGAATGTATGCACAGTACACATGCTCACTCAACAGCGTCTACCACCCCTACAGACTAGTACAGTGACATCACCATTGTTCACACATGCACATTCCAGTTCACTCTCCTTGGCTTCCCAGTTATATCAATGTCACACAAACTGTTCTCGTGATATTAACAATACTTGGGCTTCCTCATGTGTATATATATACACACCACACACATGCATATATAAATACACATATATATACATATACACACACTCTACTTTTACCTTGGTTTTCTCTGAGTGGAGTTAGTTGTTCTTTGTTCACTGGAACGATTTAAACAGGATACCCTGTCTTTTTACCCTTTTTTTATTTCAGCACTACGCTGCTAATATTTTTTCCTTTAAGTCACTGACTTTCTGGAGACAGGCTAGGGCCTTTGGAATCTTTGATGGTAAGGTTGATTTCCCAGGGCTGCACCTTTCTAAGGATGATTCTCTTCTGATTCCCTATAGCCATTTTTTCTCTCCCTGCTGAATAGACTTAATCTTGTCTTGAGCCTTGACTCAGGGCAAAGAAGATCGTTTGAAAAGGGGAAGGAATGAATATCTCTGTGTTTCAGGATCTAAACCATGTGATCATTTCAGGCTGTCAGTCCCTATGAGAATATCGTGCCATTTTTTTCTATGGTCTATCAATTTAAAGAATTTCCAGGTAGCATAAAATGAGAAAGAAGTTTATTGTGAATTTGGAATAATACTACTCTCAGAGGGGAAAACGTTTCAATTCTTGGAAATATAATTTCTGTTTTCATCCTAGTACGCTCCTTGACTGCTTTGTTCGCATTACTCTCCCATCTTGTTTTTGGGTGTTTGTGTGTGGTTTCATATCATGGCTTCGCTCTGCTGTTGAAACCAAGATGCTGTGCACCTTACAGGTTTGTGTTCACTATCCCTCTCGAAGGCAAAAGAAGTGCCTGGGGCCTTTTGCTGAAAACTTGTTTCTTTTTAGAAAGAAGCAAGTATAAGGCTATTAGTCTGATTCTAACTTTTACTGCATTTATCCTGGGAGCAACTCCACAGCAATCTCTTCCCTAGAAAGTCTCAGGATGCAAGCTCAGATAGTTCATTTTATACTTACAGCCAGACCTTCTGGAAATTTCTTCACACCAATGGCTATTTTGTGGAGGCCAGGGCAAAGGAACCAGTGGGCCAGGGCTTTTGGAAGCTTTTGTGAAAGCTTTGTGAAGCTTTTGTGGTGAAAATGTACATTGGAATCACCACCAGAGTGTTTAAAATGCAGATTCGTAGGGCTCACTTCAGACCTTCTGGACTGGAACCCCTGGAGTTGAGCCTAAGAATACTCCTTTTTATAGAATGCCCAAGGTGACTTTTCCTAGTTTGGGAACTACTTCTCTAGAACAATATTTAGGATGACCTAAAAATACAAGTGGACTCATAAGTATTACTATCGTAATTAGTTGAAAATAATTGCTTAGATCCTACATCATAGAATGGTATTTCTGAAATGCAATTTTGGTGCCATCAACTGTATTTCCCAATTTAAAGAATGGGAGACACAACAGTGGAATGAAAAATGCAGTTCTTGCTTGTTAGTTTATTTCTTTATACTGAGGGTTGCCAAATGCTTCCCATAAAGGACCAGACAGTACATAGTTTAAGTTGCAACTAAACTTTGCAGTTGTAGCTGATAAAAATCTAGACATTAAATAAATGCATCGGACATGGCTATGTCCCAGTCAGACTTTACTTATGGATGCTGAAATCTGAGTATTTTGTAGTTGCTGTGTGTACAAAACATTGCTCTTTTTTTCATTTTTTAATCAGTTAAAAATGAAAATGAAAAGAAAAGAAAACCTTGGCAGCAGACCAGATTGGCACATGGGCCGTAGTTTGCCAACTCCCTCCCTGTGCCTCTACTGCTTCCAACTTAAAACAAATTTGGCAAAGAATAAACCACAGTCTCTGGAATTGACTGTTTTATTTTAAATAGCAATTTTCTTTATCAATAAAATGATAAGAGATTATGTATGTAATATATCCAGCAATCTTTAAATCTTTCATTTTACAAGTGGTTCATTAGAAATGGAGCTGGTTGTTCAGAGTCTCAGAGGTAAAAAGTCTTGCTGACAGTTGTGGCAGAAAGAGAAAGAGGCTAAAATGCACTCAGATTTAATGAGTGCCTACTGTGTCTGGGTACTGCTCATCATATTCAAAAATAGGGAACTAGTGCACCCACAAGTAATGAATATCAACAGTAAAAGCAAATGCAAGTTATTATTAATGAATTATCATCAACATAATGGTTTCCCAAATAGTTGCATCCCCTTTACTTTTCAGTATTGTCTTATTATGCTTTGTTGTATTTTCCTAGCACAGTGCTGGACATGAAAGAGTTCTCAAATTAAATTCTCTCCTGTGCTTTCTATTCTAAGCAGCCTGTACTCATCAAGTAGGGAGTTAATAAAGGGTGAGCCACCCTGCTTATATTTGTGGTCTCGCTCTCTCTCTCTCTCTCTTACTCTCTCCCTTCCTCCCTCCCTCCACAAGGTAGAAGAATCCACCTTTATGAAGAAACCAGTGTCCTTATTGATGTATTTGGCTTTTCATATATGGTTATCAAAGTTTTGACAATTGGCAGCTGTTGCTGTATGCAACAGCCACAATCTTTACCATTCCTTGAACTTATTTAATTTCAGTTTTTCCCTTGAACATAATTGCATTGATTTTTCCTTTGGAAATGATTTCAATGCTTTTCAAACTATCTGCCAGAAAACATTGGTGTTCCAGAAACTGACCTTAGTGGTTCTGCTGCTAAAATGAAATATTGGCATTCTTTTCATGATTTTTAGAAGAGAAATATTACCAAGTAGGATTTTATTGATTGAAGGTTATCCCATAATAAGTTCTTAAATTCATTTTTTAGTGTCTGGACATTTTTTCCCTGAATTAGAATCTAATGATCCAATACAGGATAATCACAAGATTATGTAATCAAGTATTTTGTCTCTCATATTTGGATTTATTGTTAGGCAGAGCATTATCATTTTCAGGTGCTCTGCTACCTGAACAATTTTGAGAACCTGTGTCCTGGGTTATAATTTGAAAAAGTTACTAGTGTCTTTTCCAGAAAATAGAATTTAAGTCTATGTGATTTGGACTGCACTAAATGAAAGTACTTTTAAACTTCCCTTTACCCAAACTTCATTTTAAATATATGTATCAAGTTTCATATTTTGATTCTGTAGTGAAAATATATTTTTGATATTTTAAGGAATAATTCCACATGTCTGCTCAAACCCAAATTCAGCCACTTACCGTTCTACACACATGCACAAACACACATATTTTCTTTCAAATACCTCTTATTCTTCAGTGGCTTTAAGACATTCTTATTTGATGGGAAAATGATAGATTTCTCCGTGGCTGGTGCTTGGAATGAGGAAGGGAGAGGTCAAGCATCTGACAGCTTTGGAATTGCACCGCTCTGTGACTGGTGTCGTCCGACCAAGCCATGCTCTAACCTAGGCTCGCTTAGCCCCACGACAGCCCATGCAGTTGTGTGTGGCCAGCATCCTCATTACCATCCCAGCGGCTGATAGCTCTTGTCCATGGTAGCACTTGGCAGCTCTTTAGGTAGACACTCGATTAATAAGAGTTAAACATAAGGGCACAACTTTTTAATTATTTTTAAATAGAGAGTGCCTTGATAGCATGCCCAAGCATAAAACATAAAGCCCTTAGACCACCTAAAACTATATCAGGATTGGAGATATTGTTTAAAAAAAAAACATGGTTAGGACCCAGGGGCCTTTAAAGAACACTAAGTTATCACAGTGTTGGGAATGACAACTCCAAACTTTTGTGACTCAAGCTTTTTTATGTCTGGCCACCTCTGTAATCATATGCTCATCTATTTGCTTACTCTCAGACATGTAGAAGGACAGGTGACCACTTCCTGGCATGATTATTTTGTGTCATATCCAAATGAAGTCTTTTTTTGTGAATAGGCTTAGGTTCAACCAACCGAAACAAACCCCTGTCTGCCCTGACTGCCAATAAGGCTGACTTCTTTTCTGGAGTTATCTGTGAGTCTACCCTAGGCTGTTCTGGTAGCATTTTCTTCCTGCTCTTATTCTTCCCCATGGTCTGATTTACTTGATTTCTTCCCATGATCTCCCTGTACCTCACTCTATTACCTTCCTTTTTGCTGCAGGTCTTCCCCTCACTGTCTACTGCCTTCAAATCTTCCCTATAGTCCTCCTCTGCTCCTGAACACAGCAGGTCAGGCAGTATTGCATGAGAACCAAAGCTAAATTTGCCTTGAGGTGAAACAATCTGTCCAAGGGGATGATCTGAGGTGCTTAACTTTTTCACCTTGAAACCTTGAAATTGTAAGGTGCTTTTAGACCAGGAACCTGAAATTGCATCAGTGTATGTTATGCTAAAATCTTGATATAAGCAAGTTTAGCTTCCTGGAAACCAGCAACATTTTAGAATAGTATATAAGGAAGGAAAGACTGAGGATATTTGAAAGCCTAACGATTTATTGAAGATATTCCAAGACTTCCTGCTCAGAACTTACCCAATTATCTTCTGAAAAACTGGATATTACTGTTCTCATCAAGATATGGATCAGCAAGTTTAAAAGACCACCGAGCATGACCTCAAATGGACCCAAAGACTTTTAGTTTGTTTAGTGTATGCCTACTCCAAGGCAGACTTATTTATATATCACATGCCATGACCTTTTTATCTATATCTGCAACTAATTTTACATCAGGGTATTAGATATTAGTGAGAGTGATTTTGTGTTTCAGTATTTACTACGTACTTCTTAGTGACCTCAAACATTTGGACACAGTAAGCCAGTAAAATGTGCTTTCTGAGTGAACTTGTGACCCCTCTTCTTCCATTCTAGTCCCTCGAGTTCCCCAGAACTTATTCCCACAGGTAGCTATTCTGCTCACCTGCAGGCTGATAAGTCCCATAAGGGTTAATTGAGAATTAAGACATTAGCTGATAAAAGGTATAATCACTTGCATTAATGTTTGGATTGCAAAAGAAGTCTTAATGGGAAATTAATTAAGCTTTAAAATTTGATACATTTGAGGCAATTTTTCTGGCTTGGCAACTTGTCAAATCTCAGCATACAGGCAGTCCCTGCTTTGCATTATCTTACCTGCCCTACACCTCATGCTGACCACATGGAATTTCAAGGTAACTCTACAATTAGAATACTGCAGTGTGGGGTGGGATGCTTGTTATGTCCCTCCTACATAATATGATACCAAAAATTAAATCTCTCATCTGTGTACAAATTAATTTACTCTTAAATGATATTCCAGTGCTTGAGAAAGTCAGCAGCATCCATCTGCTCTTCTCCAAGTTTGCAGATAGCTTATCCACTGATCGAAAGTGCTTCTGAAGCAAATTTGATACATAACGGAGGTAGAGAAGGCAATTTGTTTTTTCTTGTCCAATTTTGCACGTGAAGGATCCACTCTTGGTGATTTGTACAGTATGGCCTAGTGACCATGCCAGGTGAAACACACGGACCTTCAGGAAGGAGAAGAAAGCAAAGGACAGCAGACAATTGGGAATTGGGACCCAGGCTTTGTGTGGGGGTCCAGGAAGACCAACAGGCAGTCAGCATTGGCTTTTGTCAGAAACTGAGTGTCTAGAATGGGTAGGCAAGATGGAGAACAGTCCCAGGAATAGAACTAAGATTTTTTTTAAACAAGGTGTAATGGTTAAAAACACTAGAGTATACACCTTGGCTCTGCCACTTATCTGTGTGATGTTGGGGAAGTTCCTTAACTTTGCAAAAACTTAAGTAGTTTCATTTGCAAAGAAAGGGAAAGGAGAATGACTGTTTAGGTAAATAAACTAGCATATGTAAGTAGTCCGTGACACAAAGTGATACCGACAAATGGAGGCTGAACTGTTACCTTGGAAATGGGAATTGAGTGTCAAGTTCAATGCAAAATGTTGATTCTTATCATGATAATTTAATTTTTCTCCTTAATCTCCCCTGACCTAAAAACTGGATATCCCCTATTCCAAGCTTATGTTAAATCTGTCAGCTGAGGTTAATTGAATCCCCTTGAGAGAAGAAAAGGGATGGATGTGCCTCTGTATGTAAGACTACTAAGATCAGATGGATAGTCCCAAATGTAGGTATGCCCAAGCATCACCCAGGGAGCTTTACAAACACACGGAATTCCTGGGCTTCACCCCGAGAGGTTCTGGTTCAGTAACTTTATGGAAGGGCTCAGTGATCTGCGTGTATAATGAGCTCCCAAAGTCACTCTTATAGAAGTGGTCCATGTATCACATGTCACGAAACACTGGAATAGATGCTGACAGGAACCTTAAATAAGCTGATTGCTATATCTGGGGACAATATTTACATAATATTTCTATAAGGGCAAGCAAGGGGGAAAATACATTGATTCACACAGTTAGTTTTTATTTTGAAAATGGTAGTAAGAATTTATTCATCTGAGGAGACATTATTTTCTGCAAATATCTGATGCATAGAATTTATTTATGGAGGGTATTGAGTAATGTAGTAGACAATGTAATATATTTAACTGAAGTTTATGAAATACATAGGAAATGTGTTCAAAAGGGTAGTTTTTAAATAATGTTTATAGGAAAGCCTATGGTCTCACTTCTGTAAATCCATTTCTAGGACATGAATAAATAATTTTGGTCCAAGTAGCTTACTCTGAATACATGATCCTTGGATAGACTGCACTCTTAAATAAATGCGTAGCAGCATCCTGAGTAGCTATGCTGTCTTAGCCAGTTTGGGCTGCTATAACAAGGTACCGTAGACTGGTGACTTAAGCAACAAACATTTATTTCTCACAGTTCCGGAGGCTGGAAAGTGCAAAATCAGGGTACCAGCAGATTCAGTGTATGGCAAGAGCCCACTTCCTCGTGCACAGGTGGCCATTTTTTCCTATGTCTTCACAGAGCAAGAGGAGTGAGAGAGCAATCTGGCGTCTCTTTTATAAGAGCACTACTCCCATTTATGAGGGCTACTCTCGTGATATAATCATCTCTCAAAGGCCCCGTCTCCTAATATTATTGCACTAGGGTAGGATTTCAACATGAATTTTGGTGAAGCACAAACATTCAGTTCATAACAATATGCTTTGTAATTATCAAATGTCTTATACAAGCATTTGACATCCCTAGGTTGAAATCCCTTAGCACTTGAATCTCTGGACAGTTATTCTGTGTGATTGCACTGAGATCCTTATATGGTAGTATGGGAAGTGATAGCAGCAGACTTTCTGCCTAAAGCGAGAGAAAACAGCTTCAGCACAGGGCTGGGGAGTTGTCTGATAGAAACAAATCATTGACTGCATTTAAGTGCTCAGTTGAGATACAAAGTTCCATGCTATACAGTATAGAAAAAAATGCTGAGCCTGATATTTTTGTATGACAGGTATTAGTTATTACCTGCCCTCTCCATTCATAAAAGTTGTCCATGTATATGGTAGAACCTATTAATTGTACAATTTTTAAAATATATATTTATTTATTTTTCGAGAAAGAGAGGGAGAGAAACATCAATGTGTGGTTGCCTCTCAGATGTCCTCACCTGAGGACCCTGCCCACAACCCAGGCATGTGCCCTGACTGAGAATTGAACCAGCAACCCTTTGGTTCTCGGCCAGTGCTCAATCCACTGAGCCACACCAGCCAGGGCTGATTGTACACTTTTAGGGAAATAATTTTGTGGTTCTTCCCTGTTAGGCTGTGAGGAGCCTAAGCCACTAGCAAACTTAGAAATTCCCTGTATGAAAGATAAGCTGAGTTTTGGTTGGGCTGAAAGAGTATAAAAGGAAAAACAAACTAGGAAAAAGATTAATTCTTTCTACCCACACCTCAGGCCTCTTTCCTTTCCAGAAAGACTTACAGTTCATATTATTAAAAAAATTCAAGTTAGGATCATTCTCAGAATATTCAGATCCAAAGGGAAGCGACAATAGCAGGGCCCAGAGATTTCTGGATAATGGTGCCACAGCATGGCTAGTAAGCTATTAGTCAGTGATAGAAATACAGCACAAAGACTTTAGCCTTGGAGGAAAGGAGATCCTGCCAACTAGATGATGGATCAGGTCCACAATTCAGCCCAACTTTAGTTGCATCTGGGGATGGAGTGCAGTTTGAGTGCCAGTGGCAAGAACTGAAGAGCATTCAAGCAAACCAGTGCCACAGGGTAGAAAGTCGGCAGGGAAAAGGCATCTGAGTATGCCTGTAGATACCTTTCACCTTCACAGTCAGCACTCTTAAGTCTGGACCTCTCTTAACAGGCTCAAGTCTCAGCGTTTCAGGGCTGACTGGGCTGAGCCTGCAGGTCACAATTCTTTAATGAACACAGTTGGACAGTACAAGAGGTAGGGTGAAAGAGACAATACTCACATAGTCATTAAAACTCCATATTATCCAGTCAATTAGAGAATTGTTCTGATTTTATATAATATCAGCTTGCTACTATTCCACCTGTCATTAGGTGTTGGTATCTTGTTTCCCTATTAATTCTTCTTTCCTTATGCCAGAAATAGAAAACTCTCAGGGATTTTTCTTTTTCATTATGAGAAACCTGCCCTGAGGATATAGCCACAAAGGTGGGTATGTCTTTCCCTTATACTGAAATTATTATTATATATTAAATCCAGTTTCATTTTTAAAAATACTTCTAATGTAAAATATATGATCTATGTCAAAAATTCAAGCACTATAGGAAAGCATGAAATGAAGAAAAATTCCCTGGCCACACACTTCCGACACTCAGATTCCATAATTCAGAAGCATAACTGTTACTAACATTGTGTACACACCGTGTCTATACATAGCAAGTGTGTTAAAAAGCATACATATGAATATGAGCATTTATGTGTGTCTACAATGTTCAGACACAAAGGACAATATACTAGATATAGTATTCTATAACCGATATATCTTTTTATGACTGGTTTTAACATATTACATGAATTAAATTTTCTTAAGTGAATACACTTATATTAAAAAGTATGAAACATAGTAAGCACTTGATAAATAGTAGGTATAACAACGCTAGATATTTGGGGATAATTCTTTTCTTGCTTGACTTTATAATTTTTCAACTGTGTAGCATTCCTGCAAAGTAAAGACTAGTTTTGTTGGCCTGTAATTTTCAGATGAGGTGATTTATACTTTATTTATTCTGTTTTACTTACTTCACACAATTTTATGTTCGGGAGATTGCCCGTGTTGTCACTTATAGCTGTCACCTACTCATTTTCTTTCCGTGTGGTGTCCTCTATGTAGCTGTGCAGCAACTGGTTTACCCTCTCCACAGTGTGGGTGCTTCCACTGCTTCTGTGACATCACAGCGATGGCAGTGGGATCGCTGGGTCACACGCATGTCCTCAGTGATAGTAGATATTGTCGAACTCTTTCCCAAAATGGTTGGACCAGCCTGCTGACTGAAAATTCAACTTTTGAAGGATTTTGTCTCTCTTATGTCATATATAATACATTTTTCATCTTATGATTTATGTATTAATTTTGTTGAGGGAGGTTTTGTACTATGGAAAAAATTTGATTTTTTATGTGGTCAGACAACTAAATCTCCTTTTTTTTTATGGCTTCTGTTTCATGACTTTCTTAGAAGTATATTCCCTTTTTCAATATTACCAAATTATTTTCTTTCCTTTTAGTACTTTTATAGTTTATTTTTTAATTTGAAATAATTTGATCCATCTGAATTGTTTTGGTGAATAAAATGATGGTATTTCTTTTTTCAAAACAGGATAGCCTGTTATTCCAACACCACTTTAGCAACAGTAAGAGAAAAAGATAATTCAATGGATAGCTAGTTGGAGTGCTGAACATACGAAACTATAGTTGTTTTTTTTTAAATATGACTAATACTAGTTAGATAATGGCAAAAAGGACATGTCAGTCAGAAAAATGCTGGGAAATAACTATTCATATCTTTAATTTAAAAGTATTAAAAAGCTAATGTAATAAAATAGTAAGAGACTTGCCCAGGAATGGACAAACAAAACCAAGAAACATAACAGAATCCAGAAACAAACCAAACTAAATAAAAGTAGCATTTAAAATCATTGAGGGGATATGATTAACAGTTTTTAATAAAAACTAATTCCTGAATCCTTTAATCCATTTCCCTCTCACATGAAATAAAGTCAAAGCCTTCCAGAGCTATTTAACTGTATTTATCCCTGATGAGAATGTAAATTTATAAAAATTAGAAATAATATCTTTTTACTACTTCCTTTATTTCTTGTGCTTCTTGTTTAAATCATCAGCTGCCACATGGTAGCAGTTGATATTTGTCAACTGATATTTATAATGGTACTCAGAAGTCATGCTCTACTGTTCAGATCACAGCCTATTTGCATATGTATTTCAAGTAATTAGGTCTTTTTATACTAAAAGAATTACATTTTGAATTATTAATCTTATTTGGAATTCAGAGGTACCTTGTCTCTATGCCCTGTACCCCCCAGATGGTTAACATCTTCCTGTTGTTTATAGTTAATCTCTTTAGTCTATGAAGACCTCAGAAAATAAATGATTAATTAAAAAAATAAAGAACAAAAAATAAGTGGCTTTATTCTTCATTTATATCCAATTGTTTAGAAGGAATCTCCACCTGAATGTCCTGCAAGCATTCGCATTCAACAGATATAAAAACTCATTTTATCCCTCCCCCCACAGAAATACCGCCCAGCCCACAAATCAGCCAAACCAAGAACTTCAGCCCTTTCCCTCCCTTGCCCCTTCATTCAGAAGGGAGCTGATGAAAGCAGCCCCCTCCCAGCAGGCTGAGACTGTCATAAGCTTTCTTTATTTCAACCATTTCATCTAAACCTCTGTGGTGGCCCTTTTCCTCTCCCTTTGTTTTTATTTAAAAAGAAGTAGAGGACACATCCTCATGCAGTGCTTTATAAATGAAGTGACTTGTCAAGTCAGAGACTGTGGCAGTAATCTGAAAGGCAGTAAATTTAGCGACCCTCACTTGCACTGACAGGCTGTCATGCGCTTGAAACATAAATAGCAGTGGAGACAAATCGCTGCTGTTTTCCTATTAAGCTTTGGCCCACTGGCCTCACAGCCCTCCAGGAGCGGGTAGACCGAGCCTGGGAGAAGACTGCTCTCAAAAGCAGACATGAGCTGGCTCCTGGTCTCTCCCACCCCACCTCAACAAGTTCTGCCAACACTGCGGCTAGGACCCTCACTCCCTCTGAGGTCCATCTGCTTCACAGAAAGTCCAAACACTGGGGCCAGGATTCAGGCGTGCTGGTGTGCAGAGGGCTGCCATCCAAACTGAGTGTTGATGGTGGTGATTCCTAGCTCATACATTTTGGTCTAAGAGCAAGAAGCAAATTGCTGGACTCTTTACTATTATTTGGCTTGACCCCTGAGCACCTGAAGGCTGCCCACTTTATATGTTAAATGGGAACAGTGTGAGAATATCACTTTAGTTCAAGCTTAAACCATTTCCTTTCCTGGTCTACTCACTCCTTCCCCACTTACTCCTACTTTTCTCTTTATTACTTATTGATTGACTTGAAGCAAGAACAGTTTTCCAAATGGGATTGAACAGCTCCTTCAGCAGTGAGGGCAGCTGAAGAAGTGAGGCAGGGGTTTGGGGGTGAGCCCAAAGGAGGTCACTGCAGCACTGGGGCCTGTAGGGAAAGGGCGGAGGGCCAGATGGGGCTCTCATCCACCTTGTTTTAATTACTTTTCAAAGGCTCCTGTGGCAGCCACAAAAACACGCCGAGCCATGCTTCCCCGGTGCAATTACCCTGCTGAGTTTAACGCATTCACTTACAAAATGCCAACTGATTTATGTGACTTTTGAAAACAGCAACTGCTATTCTCGTATCTCTTGATATTTAATCCACAGCCATGGCGGAGTCACTAATGACAGGGCGCAGACTACCCCTGCAGTTCTGATGACAACGGTGAAAGATCATGCTTGTTGCTCCCTTGGACTAGCAATTCTTTGTTCTGCCTCACCCCCTTCTTAGGAAACAGTCTAGAAAATAATCAACACCTGTAGGAGTCTTCACTTTTATTTTATTGCAAAGGACTTTTCTAGATATTTCTTTTTATAGTTTCACCTCTTGGCCTCTTCTTTCCCACATACCTGAGATGATAAAAATTAAGTGACACAGTGAGTCCTTGCTTTATGACATCATACTACATCATACAACTATTCTGCAGTCCCTCTTTTAGTAGTTTGAATTACCACCAATGTATATATTACATATTTAATCCTCATTCAGCCCCAGTCTCTTAGAAACTCCATATTTCTGTGTGCCTATGGAATGTACTTCCCAGGATGTTCTAAGAAAAACTGATACCCACCATGTCAAGAGTCAAACGCATCATCTCCACTCCAAAATAAACACTCCTTCCTAATCTCCTGAGGGGTGTCAACTACATTCAAACATAGCAAGTCACTAGCTTTCAACCTACATATTGCATTTAGAATATATTTCTTCATTCCCAAGAAGACTCAAGTGGACCACAGGACACCTCAGGGCTGGTGAAGGTCAAGCACATGGTGCACCTTCCCTCTGCCCTCACAGATATTGCCCCTCCTTTGACATTGAGCCCAGACTGGGCCTCAGAATCCTTCTCAACATCCAGGCAGCCACTGCCAGTTAATCAGGACTGATGAGGACTATTTGACATCCTTAAAGGACCATTTTCTCTTTCACAGCAATTCACAGGGTGGCTTGTTACAGTATGTATTAGGACTCAGTGCCAAGAAATTGCACCAGGCAAAGGTGGTGCTGATATAGAAAGCACATTAAACAAATAGAATTGTCATGGGATCCCATGCTTATATACCATGTTGTCTCCAAAAAAGGAAGAAAGGGAGACAGAATAGGAAGGAAAGAGAAAGGGAAGGAACTCTTTAAAATGTCAATTTTACTCAGTACTCTGTGGGTACCCGAAGGTTCCATTGCATCTTTTTTATTTTATTTTAGAGAGAAAGAGGGAGCGGGGAGAGAGAAACATCAATTTGCTGTGCAACTTATTTATGTATTCATTGGTTGATTCTTTTATGTGCTCTGACTGGGGATTGAACCTACAACCTTGGCATATCAGGAAAAATGCTCTAACTAGCCGCACTACCCAGCCAGGGCCTGACTGTGTCTTTGTCGAGATGCAGAGGTACTGAACACAGCAAGTCCAGAGTCTTCACCTCTCACACCCTGGAATATGCCCCGCTGTCACGTCATACTGCTCATTTCTCCTGTGTGCAGAACCCTTTTTTAGGCAGGCAAACCAGACTACCACACCCTTTTAGAGTTTGCCAGCTCTGATTCTCTCCCCTTGTGTTTTTCAACTTTCTGAAAACGAACTTCTCCCAGTGAGTCCTTCCTGATATGAATCCTGCAGCTCCGTTGCTGGCTGTTGGCATTCATGTGCACCAGTGTTTCATATGGTTTGGGGCTGGGGGCGAAGCTTTATACACACGTGGGTTGGGCTAAAGTTTTACATACCACCTTTTTTTCTCACTTACTGCTTTATTTTATTCTCTCAATAAAGAAGTTAAGCGAGTACTACAAAGCTTATAAAAGCTGGTGGTATCTTTTTAATTTCTCTATCTATAACTGAGCTGGCTTTGCTTTGAAATTTCCCCAAGTGTCCCATTCTCAGCATCCCATTTTATACTCAGAAACAGAAATAGGGCAGATTCTTCAAGCTGAGAACTCAGCCAACTCTAGTATCTCCTGGCATCCTAGTAATGAAAGTAGTCATGCCTAATGGGAATGCGGACTCCAAAAGTCCGTAGACCTGGTTCAAACCTCAGCTCCCCTTTGATAACACTGTAAACTTGGGTGCTTTCCTTGAGAGTCCGCTTTAAACCTGGGTTCCTATGTTTCTGCATTTTTAAGCAATCGTAACAGTGTTGTGAGCCAGATAAGGAAATATTAAGTGACTTAGTACAGTGCCCAGAACATGTTTACGTAAGTAGTTGCTCATTCAACAGTCACTCTGCAGTATATATTGAACATGCCAGCATCCAGCATTGTGCTGTCCAATGGGGTACAACGATGAGCCCCTACAAACATGGCCCCTACATGGCCCCTACAATGGAATGATAGCTATTATCAATATAATTCCTCCTCAGAGAACCAGACATAGGGGAATCCTGATTTCAAGCCTGGCATTTAGGAGGGCAGAATGGTTTCTAAAAACTGAGAACAAGCAGGTGGCAAAGGTTAAGCTTTAGTACAATACCAGAATGTCGTGGCCCAGGGCTGAAAAGGATGTGTAGATAGCAGCCTCCAGTGGGTTGCTGAGCTCAAACTATGTCAGCTCGCTGATTTTTGTATGTTAAAGGGGAAATGCAAGCCATAATGAATTGGATCTCTCTGGGTGCCAGGAAAATAATGCCAGGGCATTCTTCATTTGGCCCATGATCATTCATAGAGCCAAAGGCAGTTGTGAATCTTCCCTGGCACTGTG
>PVKM010029663.1:0-17546 GCA_004027735.1 Carollia perspicillata | reverse complement strand
GGAAAGGAAGGACTCCAGGCTCAAATCCCGTCTGCTCCACCATCAGCAATATGATTTGGGGCAATTCCTTAGCCTCTCTGTGCCAGTCTCCTCATTTGTAAATCGGGAATAATAACAACACCCACCTCGCACAGGTGTTGTGAGGGTTCACTAAATGAGTTAATGTACATAAAGCTCTTCGAATACTGCCAAGCAGAAAGTGTTTGCCATTATTAAAAAAAATTTTTTGCCACTTTGGTTCTAGATATAAAAAAATTACTTAACTGATAAAACACAAATGTTCATTTACAGCCTCTTTCTTGATTTAGTCCTCCTGCTCCTCAATGTTGCAATTTCAATTTATTGAATAGGTGGTCCATCCCCTCCCCACCACCTGACGCCTTGGTGTTTCAGTTCCTTGCACTTCTTTGCTCCAATGACCTGCTCCTCCACACTCTCAGTCACTTCCTCACATAGCCACATCCTACACTGCACTCCGTCCCTAATATTTTTTGTTGTTCAGTTACAGTTGTCCCCATTTCTGCCTCCCCCCGCCCCGCTATTGCTCACCCTGCCCCGTCCAACTCCTGCTCCCTAAGACAATCCCCACCCCATTGTCCTCATCCATGTGTCCTTTGTACATGTTCCCCTTCTTTCCCCTGTTACCCGCTCTTCCCCTTTCCCTATGGTCACTGTGAGTTTGTTCTTTATTTCCATGTTTCTGGTTCTATTTGCTTGCTTGTTTGTTTTGTTGATTAGGTTCCACTCAAAGGTGAGATCATATGGTATTTGTCTTTTACCTCCTGGCTTATTTCACTTAGCATAATACTCTCTAGTTTCATCCATGCTGTCATGAAGGGTAGGAGCTCCTTCTTTCTTTCTGCTGCATAGAATTCCATTGTGTAAATGTACCACAGTTTTTTGATCCACTCATTTACTGATAGGCACTTAGGCTGTTTCCAGTGCTAGGCTATTGTAAATAATGCCTCTGTGAACACAGAGGTGCATAGATTATTTTGAGTTGGTATTTCAGGATTCTTAGGGTATAATCAGTAGTGGAATCGCTGGATCAAAAGGCAGTTCCATTTTTAGTTTTTTAAAGAAATTCCATACTGTTCTCCACAGTGGCTGCACCAGTCTGCATTCCCACCAACAGTGCACTACAGTTCCCTTTTCTCCACAGCCTCACCAGCACTTGTTTGTTGATTTGTTAATAATGGCCATTCTAGCCACTTCTCCAAGGAGGACACACAGAGGGTCCATAGATGTATGAAAGGATGTTGAACATCACTAGCCATCAGAGAGATGTACATTAAAACCGCAATGAGATACCACTTCACACTGGTCAGAATGGCCTCATATGCTTTTATCTTCACCTGAGGACTTTTTTTCATTGCTGAAAGAGGGAGAGAGAGGGAGGGAGAGAGAGAGAGGGAGAGAGAAACATTGATGTGAGAGAGAAACATCAATTGGTTGTTTTCTTGTTCGCGCCCCAACCAGGGATTGAATCCGCAGCCTGGGAATGTGCCTGGACTAGGAACTGAACACATGACATTTCGGTCTACAGGGCGACGCTCCAACTAACTGAGTCACACTGACCAGAACTCCATCCCTAATTTTGACTTCTTGAGTCCATTCTCTAACACAAAGGTATTTCTCTAAAGTACCTGAACTCCAACAATTCTTTGTCCCCACTGGGACCTCCAGCTTATCAATTCTACCTTGTCACTATCTATGGCCAACCTTTATAGTACTATAATACACACATACTACATATATACCTATATAGTATATGGTCTGTATATATATATAAACTACATATGTATGTAGTATACAGTATATACATTCCTATACATTATACATACTAAATATGTAGATACATATATAACACATATATGCTATACATTTCATGCTATTATATATACTATAAATCACAAGGGTTGTATATAGTACTTATATAATGACTTGGGAATATCCCTAACTCCTTTGTCCCTTCAAGCTTTGTCATCCTCTCCCGGGAAAACAAAGCCCTGGTTAAATCCAGCCCCACCTACTCTGTGTCCACAGCTGTGCAGCTAAATGTGACTACAGAAAAATCACACCCTTCCTGCTGGTTTCATTCTAAATTCATGACCACAGACTTCATATGATATCTCCCCAGTGAATTCACTGTCATGTGCAGATGAACTTCTGCTTCTGCTGAAAACCAGTCCCTTGTCCTGTGCACAAGGTCTTACCCCCTCACCAAGGGGCATCACTTCAGCAGTTCTCTCCTCTCTCTCCTGCATTTCCCCCCTATGAGATCATTCACAAGAGCATACAAACCTGTATTCTTTCTTTTTAATAAACCTTTACCTAGCCCCACTGTACTAGCAATTGCTACATAACAACTTGCACCCCAAACTTAGCAGCTTAGGACAACAAACCCTTGTTCTCTCCAGTTCTCACGGGTCAGGAATCCTTTGGGAATGGCTTAGTTGGGTATCTGTGGCTCCAGGTCTCTCACGAGTGCAGTCGAGGTGTCCAGCAGGGCTCCGATCACCTCAGGGCTCAATGGAGAAATGACCTGCTTCCAGACACACACACGTGGCTTTGGGCAGGCCCCAGGTGCTTATTGGCTGTTGGCTAGACATTTCTGTTCCTCGCCATGTAGACCTCTCCTAGGGCACTGAACACAGGGCAGTGGGCTTCCCTCAGAGCCAGCAAACCAACAGAGGGCCCAGGACAAGCCTTTTTATAACTTAACGTTGGAGGTGACATCCCACCACTTCTGCCTGACTCTTTAGAAGCAAGTCAATTAAGTCAGCCTAGGAGAAATTGCCCTGTTGGTGGGAAAGTAAAATGGTACCGTCATTGTGGAAAACAGTGTGATGGCTCCTCAAAAAATTAAAAATAGCAATTCCACTCCTGGATAGCAACACAAAAGAATTGAAAGCAGGGACTCAAACACCAACGTTTGAGCATGTGTATATTTATACCTCCGGTATGTATAACAGCACTGCTCTCAATAGCCAAAAGGTGCAAACAGCCCAAGTGTCTGCTGACGCACGAATGGATAAACACAATGTGGACTACACATACAAGGGAACACGAATCAGCCTTCAAAGGGAAGGAGATCCTGGTATATGTTACAACCTGCATGAACACTGAGGACATGCTGAGTGATTTAAGTCAATCACAAAAGGACGACAAATCTTGTAGGATTCCATTTATAGGAGGTACCTAGAATAG
Organism: Carollia perspicillata; assembly: GCA_004027735.1. NCBI lineage: Eukaryota > Metazoa > Chordata > Mammalia > Chiroptera > Phyllostomidae > Carollia > Carollia perspicillata. The sequence continues at coordinate 14,336 of PVKM010029663.1, read as the reverse complement.
TCACATGTATAGGGACAGAAAGAAAGGAGAATGTGGGTGCCAGGGGCTGGGGAAGGAGGAGTGGGGCATTATGTTCAGTGGTGCAGGGTTTCGGTGCAGGGAGATGAAAAGTTGTGAGGATGAAGAGTGTTGGTGGTGGCACGATAATGCGAATGCACAATAATGTGAGTGTGCTGATGCCACTGAACTGTACACTTAAAATGGTTACATGATAAAATTTATGTCAAACATATTTTATCAGAATTTTTAGAAATGAAAGGAGAAAAATAGGTCAGCCTTCCCCCAGTGGAGGGTGTGAATATACGAAGACAGAGGCACAGATACCAAAAAACAGCTCTATTTGGTGGGTAGTTAGGATGAGGGTAACATTCCCAGTGGGAAGCGTGTGCTCCCAACCTGGTGAAAATTGAGTGTGGAGGGAGGACTAAAATATATTTCTTGTGTTTCACGTGTAAAACTCAGATATACACACAGCACATAAGCAGAGGGGCACTTGTTTGTGTGATCAACATTTCATGGGCATTCTATTAGGAAAAACATTTCAAATGCTGCTTTAGGAAAGGCCGTAATAACACTGGGTTAGGGCATAACGCTGGACTCTCCTGGCCACAGTGAGGTGAGGTGGGTTTGCAGGAACCCAAAATCAATGGTGAGAATCCCCGACATGGATCTGCCTTCACTGAGTTTACCAAAGGCTTTCATCTACAGCAGGTATTCTTAGCTCTAGGTCTGTAGACTTTTAAGTGATAGCGGATGAGCTTTGGGTGCAGGAATCTGCGCTTCTCCTGAATTGTAGGCACCCCGTAGACACCCTTGTACGAGGATCAGAGAAGCATGGTTGTTAAATCACGGAGCTCGAATCCCATGACCTGGGCTCGAATGCTGACCCTGCTGCTTGCTGTGTGAGTGGGCAAGCTATTAACGTCTTTGAGTTAGTATGGGATCATAGGTCTGCTGTGATGATTAGATAAATAAAGCTTCCAGAACAGTGACTAGAAGAGCCACTACAACAGCGATAGTAAGTGTTTAGCAAATCATCAGCTATTATTATATATGTTCATATTTCTGGGAAGAGATAGATTCCATAAAATTCTCGAAGGGATTCATGACTACCAAAAGTTTAAGAATCTCGAACATGTCAGAACTATTACCATCAGGAACCCAGGAGGTAAAACGTCACCCTCACCCTGCTCACCCATCTCCTAAGGACCACCGTGTTCTGCTGTCTGGTACTGCATCTCCTACCTTAGTTAGCCCAGTCACTCACCGGCTCACACCTGGACGATCTCGACAGCCACCTCTCCCAACCTGATTCCCACCACCACGTCATCTTATCCTTCATCTTGCCCTCTTTCAATGATCTGGAATTGCTTTTGTCGGTTGGTTGGTTGGTTGGGTTCCTCCATCTTTAAGTCCTATCCTATCTCTCCTCTATGAAAATCTTTCTGTGGTTCACCATGACCTTTAGAATAAAGGCCAAACTCATTTGCATGACATAGTCCATGCTGTGGCCCCATCCACCTCTCCTGATTTAGGGGGACCCACTCTGCCTCATGCCAGAGCCCCACTATGCTGCCCCCCTCCTGCCTCTATGCTGTTGGAGTGCTCCTCTCCATCTGCAATGCCCGTGTCTCTCTGGCTGCAAGTCTGAACTCAGAGCATGGTGTGATATTTCCAGACAGACTTATGTGTTTTTTCTCTATATCCCTTGAATTTTACACCATTTTTTCATTGTTTTTGTGTTTATTTTCTCATTTTTGTCTCTCCAGGAGACTGTGGGCTCCGTCACAATAGGGATCTGATAGTTTCATCTTTCATCCTTGGTCTAGCCCTTGGTATGTGATCAATAAATATGTTTTGAATAAGTGAATAAATCAAAGAATGGATAGATAGAGCTTAATAACTTGTCCAGGCTCCTATGTTAGTAAATGAAACAGCTAAGTCTAGAATCAGTCTATTCAGATTCTTTTTGATCATAAAGGACATAAAACCCCAAGGTGGCCTAGCTGAATCAAAAAGAGCGATAGCCCCAAAAGTCGGAAGTCCAAGGGGTGGATTGCAGTCCAGGTACAGCTGCATGCAGTGGGGTGAGCACATCAGCATTCCATCTGCCCCCCGCCACCCTTCAGCTCTGCTTTCTTCCCAGCCCTTCATTCTTCCATAGACTGGCCCACTCAGGATGGCTTCTGTCAACAACAGGCTTAGTTCATTCTGAGAGCTGCATGCTTCTAGGATAAAATGGAGCAACTCCCTCCACTAGCAGCCATGGATCAAATAACTTGGAGGGGCTCTGATTGGCCTGCTTAGGTCTTGTGTTTCAGCCCTACCCCGCCCCCCACTTACACTAATCATCATAGGGAGATGAGGTGTCATGGTTGGTCAAGCCTGAATCACAGGTCCACCCCTGTGGCCAGAGGGCAAACAAGGCAATGTGATTGACAGCCCAGTGGCACCAGAAGGGATGGTGTCTGGACAGGGACAGTGGGAAGAATGGTCCTGGATGGACAGAAGCCGTGTATCCTCATTCTACTCAGTGTTCCTCATTTCTCCGTGGAGTTTTCCCAGCCAGAGGCAGGCAGAGAAACACTTGTTTTGTTTGCGTGCATTCGTTAGGGGAATGGTCATTGCTTCTTTTAGTGATTTTATTTGTTTAAATGTGACTGGTTAAAGAGTTTCAGCTCTTTGGGGGAATAATCATGTAACAATTTTATTTCTCCTATCCACTACTTCCAGCTATACTGTATTAAGTCCTTCTTCCCCACTGGGTAGTAGGTTCCTTATCAAGAGAATGATCTGATCCAATCATTTTCTTGACACATCGGACAACTGAAACTCAGTTTGGTACAGTTCGAAGCCCTTGCTCTGAATGTGCACTCCAAACTCCCCGCGGCCCTGTCCCAGACAAGGGGACTGTGAGCTGCTGCTCTTCCTTGCACTTGGGCACTGCGGGGCGGGAATGCGGGGAGGGGGGAGGGGCATGAGCCGCATCTGGCTCACTTCCTTCCCCTCTCTTTTCTGGGCCTACTCCCTGCAGGATTTGAGAATCAGGGAGAGGACGTGGGTTACCTGTTGGTAACAGTGGGAAGATACCCTTGGTCTTCTCTGCTAGGGGCAATACTGAGATTCATCCTGACCCCTGCTGTCCCTGACCCTCTATCTCCTGCTAGCAGCCCCTCACCTGCGGGACGTGCCTTCTCTTGGCAGCCTTAGACAACCCGCATCCCCTGCCCCTTTCTCGGACACCTGCTACCTGGTTTGGGGCCCCAGGAATATCTGACCTCCTCTTTAACACTCCCAGATGGCCATGGGAACTTGGTGGGAGGTGGAGGATGCCCCACTTTCTTCCTGCACACATTATGCATGGTCCCTTCCCTCTACCATCATGGGCTACCCCAGCCAGTCTTTTGACTGCATATATGCCAGGCGAGGAGCCCCTGGCTGCACGCATGCCCCGAAATCAGAGCTGCCACTAATTATACACTGAATCTTGTGCAGACCCTAACAGAGAACACCGTCTGAGTGGATGGATTATCAAAAGGTTCCCCTTTCCCATTTCTCCTCAGCCTTACTCACCCCTTCATCTAGGTATCCTAATTCAGAGCAAAAATGCACAGTTTTACACTGTGGTCCTCCCAAATTCCAAGGAACACATGCTATGTTCTCCCAAGAATGTCCTCAGCCCTGATGACAGCCCAGGGTTTGCCTACTGACTGTAGTTCCACAAGTATCCAGAGAGGGAGCCAGTCTCCACTTCGTGCAAGCACCCACTCCTCATTCTCTCTGAGTCTCACATCCCCTGCATTTGCTAGGACAGCAGATCTCCCAGTGTGGCCTATGGACTCCTGGGGGTCTCCAAGACCCTTCGAGAGCATCCCCAAAGTCAAAATTGTTTTTATAATACAATGTTATTTGCCCTTTTCACTGTGTCAACATTAGCACTAATGGTACAAAAATAATCGGTGGCTAAAATGCTGGCACCTTAGCATGAATGAAGGCAGTGGCAACTGAATGCACTCATGGTGGCCGGAGTCTTCACCACCACACACTCACCAGTGGAAAAAAATCCAGTTTCCCCTAAGAACGTCTGGACGAAGTGGTAAGAATGACTACATTTAGGAAATGGCAACCCTTGAGCACATCCTTATGTCTTTCTGATAACACACCGTGCGGCAGAACGGGCAGTGCCTGGGGAGCGCCTCTGCTACATGCCGAAGTGTGGTGTTCGTCCGAAGGAAAGAAACCCTTGCACACCCCTGTTGCAAGGGGAACTAGCCACTTCCACGGAACATCGCTTTTATCCGAAAGAATGACCGACCTAAACGGTTTCTCTCCCGACTGGGGTACCTGGCAGCTGTATTCTTGAATTGTGCAAAGAAAGCCCGCCACTTCCAGGAAAATCGCTGACAGTGTGTTGCCAGTGACAAAATTTGAGTTTTTAAGTGGAAATGGGAAGTTTGCAAATCTTGCATCTGAAACCATGAGCTTGAAAGCGTCCCATAAAGACTTTTCCGATGGCATTGTGGGGATGACATCACTCCCCACGTTTTAACTGGTATAATGAAATTCTGTCATTTGAAAGAGCTGTGTCATTCAGTGAACTACTATTCCCAAATGACTGATCAATGAATGATGTTACTAAAAAGGGGTAAAAGATCCACTTGGAGTACAAGATTAACCCACGGATTCAACAAATTTTTTAAAAATGTATTACGATTGACATATTAACATTATAGTACTTTCAGGTGTGCAACATAATGATTTGCTATACATATACAATGAAATGATCACCATAATTAGTTTAGCTAACATTTATCATCAGATATAGTTACAATGTTTTTCTTATGAGAATTTTTTTTCAAAAATTTATTTATTTTTTTATAGAGAGGGGAAAGGAGGGAGAAAGACACATCAGTGTGAGAGAGAAGCATCGATCAGTTGCATCTCGTTGCATCCTGACCTGGAAACTGAACCTGCAACCCAGGTACGTGCCCTGACCGGGAATTAGACCGGCGATCTTTAGCTTTGAAGAATGGCACGCAACCAACTGAGCCACGCCAGCCAGGGCATCTTAGGAGAACTTTAAAAATCTACTCTTTTGGCAACTTTCGTATATACGATATGGTATTAGTAACTATAGGCACCATGATTAAATTTTTTGAGATATACTTGGCATGTAACATTGTATTCATTTAAATATACAACATAATGATTTGTTATATGTATATATAGAGACATGATTAGCACAATAAGGTTAGTTAACATCCAACCTCACACATACTTACAAGGTTTTTCTTATGAAGACTTTAAAATCTACTTTTTGGAAACTTTCGAATATACAATATGGTATTGTTCATGGCAGTCGCCATGTTGTACATTATATCCCCAGAACTTATTTGTTGTAAAACTGGAAGCTTGTATCTTTTGAACACCTTCACCAATTTCACCCACTGGATTTTAAATATAACAAAGTACAAAAAAGATCAACATGGTTTCAGATTCCACAATGAAGAAATAAATCACTACTTGTTGAGTTTTGGTACAACATTAAAGAAGAATATCTGTAGTTGTATAAAAGTCTATTAAAATATCCCTCTTTTCCAACTGCATATCTGTGTAAGGCCAGATTTTCTTCATATGTTTCCATCAAAGCAACATAATGTAATAGATTGAGTGCAGAGGCAGACATGGAAATCTAGTTGTCTTCCATTACACTAGACAGTAAAGAGATTTTCACAAATGTAAAACAATGCTACTCTTCTCATTAATTTTATATTTTTGAAAAATGGAGTTGATTTTTATTAAAATGTTATTTATGTTAACATGCAATGGGACTATTATTATTATTTCCAAATGAATTAACAAGTATATAATTTAAAATTTTCTAGTTTCAATTTCTAACACCATGAATAACCATAGATAGAAGTCATGTAAACAAAAGCTCTTTAGGGTCAACCATCAATTTTAAGAGTGCAAAGGGGTTTTGAGACTAAAAATCTTGAGAACTGCTATGCTAGGAAATGCGGAAACACCCCTCTCATCCAGTATGGAAGAACATGTCTTTGACCCCAAATGCAGGAGGGCCCACTAGGCCTGTGACTACCCCCCCAGAGTAGCCCCTCTCTTCCTGATGTCCAACCAACCCTTCTGCTGCTCCTATGAAGCCCTGGCTGGATATCTGTCCCAATGTTTTGTGGCTGCATTTAGAAGTTTGGGTATGTGGAACCTTTGCTCAGTCTCAATTGTTGTTACCGGGCACTAGAAAGTTTCCTACTTAATATCTAGTTAAATAGTCTTGAATTGTTTGACCATATTTATTTTTGTTTCCTTTTGGGAGAATAGATTTTAGTGTAAATTCAATGTCATTTAAAAATATCAATTACCATGTTGGTATGACAATGAAGAGGAGTTGGAAGATAGGGTGGTGTTTTGAAAAGAGCGTTAATTTAGAATCACAGCTTTGCAATTTACAGAGTAACTGTAGGCACATTATCCAACCTTTCTAACCTCATGTTCTCATCTGTAAAATTAGGATAAAAATACCTGCCTTACAGGTTGGTTTGAGATGATGTATATAAGTCATCTGATACAAAACAGCCAATCAAATGAACTATCATCATCATCACCCTCATCATCACCATCCTAGTACAGAAGTTGGGAAAGAGTGTTGTTGGAATCCTCCAGACAAGCAGCCTAAATCTGGGGGGGGATGCCCTTGCTAAGTTCTTGGTGGAAGCTCAAGGTTTCTCTCTGAATGCTGGGGAACAGCAGGTCCATCGGACAAGATGGTATCTGTCACCCTCTTCCCCATGCCATCTTGACAAAAAGGAATGTTTTTCACCCTGGTTGAAGGGTTATTTTCCCAAAAGAGAGTTTTCTTTTTATCTCTAATTCCCCTCAAGGCAAACACCCTTCTCTGGGGTCTCCCAATTCTAGGCCTCAGTGTAGGCTAGAAGAGACCAAAAACAACAACCGAAAAAAACACCACTGGATACCATGTTTGGCCAAGAGTGGAAAAAAATAAACAGCTGGATGAATTTTATGAGGCTAAGATCTGCTAAATTAAGACCTATGTGAGGCTGCAGAGACTGTCCTCTTGAGCATTTATATTTTTTTTAGATGAGGACTCCAGGAGGGGATTTTTATGGAATGATGCGTGAAGATGGTGTGCTTCTTCATGCTGCTAAAATGGAAGCCCTGGGTCCCTTTCACAGCCAAGGGAGGCAGATTAATGAGTTCAGGGGAGGTGGCTGCTGCCTCTCGGCAGCTGGCTCAATTACCTCTCCTGTTCAAGCTGTGCTTTAGGCCTTGGAACGCAAGCCTGGTGGAATTCTGACCTTGCTGGAGGACTTTGTTCCTTCATCGAGGCTGCCTACTTTTAGCTTGAATGTGTCCTTTACTTCTCATAGGTAGGTTTGCTGGAACCATGAGCATGAGGTTACTGTCCAGTGAGACTTTTTTTTCAAAAATAAAGGAAGTAAATGAGATCATGAGGATGTTAACAAATGAGAAGTTCTGGGAAGAAAAACAGTATCTATTTGGGGAAAGAATAGTAGTGCATCTTATCCTAACAAAGCATTTTGGTGGGAGAGGTGGCTTGTCCAAAGAACTGTGTTAGAAATCATTTAATTACAGAAACCCACTCAGATTAGCTCAAATAATACATGGCCTTAATGTAAGACATTAGGTACACACCATGGGTCCCAAATGCAAAACAAAGAGCTGAGAACTAAGAGGTTTGTAGTTCTAGGCAAAGTGTAGGATTCTTACTCAAGTTGCCTGTGTTCAAATTCTGGGTCTACCACTTACTCTGTGTGACCTTGGTCTAGCTAGCTATGTCTCTGTGCATCAGTTTTCTTCTCTGTACAGTTTGGAAAATAAGAGTACTTATATTTTAGAATTCTAATGCAATTTAAATGAGTAGACACATGTAAAGTGTATTGGGCAGTCCCTAATATACACATATTAAACTCTTAGTGAATATTAGCTATTCAAGATTTCCATAGTAGCTGTCAGATTTCAGACAAACTTTCCCACCAAGCCCAACTAGAAAAGCTGGGTGAAATTTTTACAAATCATTCCAAAGGTATTGGAAAACTGCCAAGGCTGAGAGGATGTAAGAACCTAAGATCTCAGAGGGGAGGGAAACAAAGAGCAGGGAGCGTGACATTCTGTGCTGCTTTTCTCCCAAGGCGTTCTCTGGTTGACGAGCATCACCTAAGACTGAGAAGCTGAACAGAAAAGTCCGGCAGGTGAAGGGCTGAGCATCACTTCTGGCAGTTTTATGGGGCTGGAGGAGACAAAAATTGGAGCTTAGAGCCTTCTGAAGGAGAGGAGCCATGATGGTTACTCTGCTCTTTTGTTTGGAACTCCCTGGGTTATATATGATGCAGGAATATGGATAAACTCTAAATATATCAACCTTCATAAAGGCTGAAGCCTGGTTTCGAATCTGTTCTATTGGCCTTCACCACCTGCCTTTACAAGCTACTTACCAGAAGCAAAAGATAATCCTCTATGGAGGAAGATAACACCATCCAGAGCCTTATCTATAATACCTGATACTCAATCCAAAATTACTAAACTCGCCTGGAGGCAAGACAAATTGTCCAAATACCCTGAGGGAAAGAAATTCAGACAATATAAAGAAACCAGCAGGAAATAAAAATATTAGAGTTAACACAGACTTCAAAAGAACTGTCATTAATGTAATCAAGAAATTAGATGACAGGGTAGTGACCTCCTGCATAGAATAAGAAACTATTAAAAATGACCAAATGAAAATTCTAGAACTTAAAAATATAGTAGCCAAAATAAAAACTCAACACATGGAGCTCTCAACAGCTTAGAAAGAGCTGAGAAAAGATTAGTAACCTGAAGAATTTGTCAGAAGAAACCCCCTGGACTGAAGCATGGAAAGATAAAAAGAATGTAAAATATGGAAAGAACTTAAGAAACACATAGGACTGGGTGAAAAATAGAACAAATGAGCTGTTGGAATCACAGATGAGCAAAAGGGATAGAATGGCGGGGGGTGTGGGGGCAATGCATGAAGGGATGCTGGTTGAGACTTCTCTGAAACTGATCAAAGACATTGCACCACAGGTTCAGGTTTTATGACCTGCAAGGAGGATATAGAAAGAAAACCATACACAGGCCTAGCATAGCAAAACTGCTCAAAACCAAAGATGGACAAATCATCTTAAAAGCAACTAGAGGAAAAAGGCATGTTACTTTTAAGAAGCAACGATAATCTAACAGATGACTTGTCACACAAACAATGGAAGCTCCACAGTGGAAGAAGACGGGTGAATGACACCTTCAAAGTGATAAAAGGGGAAGAGTTGCCACCTAGACTTCTGCACCCACTGACAATACCTTTAAAGTAAAGGTAAAATCAAGGCACTTACAGGCAAACAAAAACTGAGAGACTTCGTCACCAGTAGACCCTCACTAAAGAAATACTATAGGGAGTCCTTTAAGTCAAAGGTAAATGACACCAGGTGGGAACATGGGAAAACAGGAAAGAATGAAGCTTAATGGAAAGCAAAGTATGTGGCTATAACTAAATGAATAGTGAATGCTTAAAAACAATAATAGTATGTCTTGTGTGCTTAAACAAATTGTAGAATTAAAGTATATGATCATAATAGCACCAAAGCTAGGAGAGTGGTAAATGGAATTAAAGCATTCAAGTTCCTTGAATTGTCCACAAAGATGTAAAATTATGAATTTACACTGGACTTGGTAACTCTATCTCTGTAGTTATCCTTAGGACAATCACTGAAAAAAATAGTATTGATATGTAAAACTATGCTAATGAATATATGGAGTAATTAAAAATGCATAATTTATCCAAAGAAGGCAAAAAAATTTCATTAAGGAAGAACATAGAACAGGTAAAACTGAGAAAACAAATATTAAAATAACAAAATTAACCCAAATATGTATGTAACTTCATGAAATAAAAAAATACTTAGTACTCTAATTCAAAGCTAAGATTGTCAAAATAGATAAAGAATAAAATAAAATCATATTCTTTTTATAACCTGCTCAGATGTTATTAGATGCTACACACTTCTCTTATGAGCATCTTGCTAACACTAGTGGTTTTTTAAAAGATTTTATTTATTTATTTATTTTTACAGAGTGGGGAAGGAGGGAGAAAGAGAGGGAGAGAAACATCAATGTGTGGTTGCCTCTCACATGCCCCCGACTGGGGACCTGGCCTGCAACCCAGGCATGTGCCCTGACTGAGGATCAGACCAGCAACTTCTTGGTTTGCAGGCCAGCACTTGATCCACCGAGCCACACCAGCCAGGGTAATTGCTAAGGCTAGTCTTTCAAGGTACAGTACAAGTGCTTTGAAGAACAGTGAAGAGGGAGTGAAGTCAGGCTGGCCCAATGCTCCTATTAGATTGAAGAATTTGGGATTATGGACCTAAAAACCAGAAAGGACCTCAATGATCCTTTAGGCCAACATCTCAGAGGGGGTCCAAGCACCCCAGAGCTGTATGCAAATATGTGAGTGTGCACAAATGTTTATTTTCCTGGGGAGACGTCCACACCTTTCATGGTAATTTCAGAGGTGTCTATGACTCTGCAAATGTGAAAAGCAGAGCTGTCAGTGAAACCTTTTATTTCACAGGTAATAGGTGTGTGGCATGGGGAGGTGAGGTAACTCAAGGTCACTCAGGGTTCCATTTAAATTTACTGATTCCTGACAATTCTCTGTATTGCCTCATAGCAGAACTCGTGACCTCAGTTGGAATGGGGTAGGGGGGAAGTGGTGGTGAATCCCTGTTTTGCAAAGGTTCTCAAATTTAGCCACCCATTAGGGTCTTATGGATCTCTTGTGGGGAAGGTGGTTCCAACAACCAGCTAGGGTTGAGAATCACTGAGTTAGAATATTTCACTAAGAAGGGTTGAGGGATGGGATTTAGTGCTGGCCTGTGGGTCTCCTAGCCCCAGAATTCTGTCTACGAGAACATAGAGTTTATACAACAGAGAAGAAGACCTAAATTAAAAAACTGAGTTCTGCTTTATGAATGGGTGATCAGGTGCCCAGTCACCCACTACTACTCACACAAATTAGTACTTCTAACAGATCTGGACCCCTGGACTTCAGCTGGGAAAGTCAATTAAGGGTTCCTATCTTCCCCCCTAATAAGATAGCACAGATCACAGAGTGCACCCTACCTGGCTTACCTATGTGAGCACAGGTAAAGATACAGGCCCAGAGAGAGGGGAGGATCTCTGTGACTGCAGGGCAAAGGCTGTCTGGTCTCCATCATCCACGTGGCTGCACATTCTCTTACTTTACCAACGATCCAGAAGAGGCAAAGTGGTAGAGGGAGGATGCCTGAATCACCCCCCAGACTCCTTGCTGGTAGCAGGGGATGGCTAAGAGCATCCTGACTCTCTACAGGAAGGATAGAATAGTCTTGACCACAGCAACCTCACTCACTGATATGTGGCCTACTTAATATATTGAGCTCCTCAGATTAGCCATGAGTTTCCCATGAGGAGGGCACTGGAGGCAAAGGCAGGAATTAGAAAAGAAAGCAAGGGCCTGGATGGGAAGGAGGAGATTTCATCTGAACTGCAAAGACACAAAGACAATACAGAGTGATGACCGGTAAGGTCAGGGTCTCCTGGGCTGTAGGAAAGAGCTACTAACCTTCATGGGACAGAGTTAGTGGCCAAGAATAGCTTTAGTGAGATGACTACTAAGCTGAATCCTGAAGGACGAATGGAAGTTTTCCAGATGGACAGGGGGTGGGAAATGGATTTGCACACATATTATGGCATAGAGGCTTGAGTGATGTGGTCCTTGAGAGGATTGTAAGAATTGAGTCTGACTAGAATGTAGATTGCATAAAGAAAGTGTATTTGGAACAGGTCATTCAACTATAAGAATTAGGCGTGGCAACCACTCAATGACTTTTGCTTAGGATAAGTGAATTACTTAGCTGACCCCCCAGTTAAGGAAGTTTTTCGTCTCTTTGGTTTGGAAAGATCTCGCTAATTCTCACCAGCTTCTCTTTAATCACTAGACGTTGGATAGTCTCTCTAAGGACAATATTGCTTTGAATGTGACTCAGTAAAAGTCACAAATAACAGCGTCTGACTGTTCATAAATTCTGAATTAATGTATTTTAAATAAACTCTCTATGCCTGAACCTCCACAAGAGAATCTCAGAATTACCAAGTTATTGGCCTGATCCATGGCTTAACACAGCATCCTCCCCAGCGAAAGTGTTCCTGGGATCGGCTATTAATTCTGATGCTGACTGACAAGGTCTCTTAGGGAGCAGAAGGCCTTTGGAGCCAGACAGGCCTGGGTTTGAATCCCAGTTTAATTACTTAGCTGAGTGCTGAAGCAGGTCGCATTGTCTCTCTTAGTCTTGGGATACACATTAATATTGTGGAAATAATACATACCTCATTCAATTGTTATGGGGATCAACCTGGAGAAAAATCTGTGAACAGGCTGTCCTGGTCAAGGCTCTTTTTATTCTAAGGAACAGGAATCCACTTAAACTAGTTCAGAGGAAATTGAGGAACAGGAACTAAAATACAGAAGCCCCAGGGGAGGAACCAAGAACTGGATGGTGAGGAACCGGGAGCCGGATTGTCAGAATCCAGGTACCTGTCCCATCTCCCAGGAGTCCCAGAATCAGTCCTGTGGTGTCTCTATCTTTTCCTCTGTGCTGTTCTCCCGGTCTTTTTGCTCTGTGCAAATCGGTTCCTCAGCTCCCTTTCCACCTGTCCCTATTTCCCCTTCTCTAGACCTTTCTGTACCCCAGCCTTCCCACAGAAAGTCCTGTTCAGTTTTCCCATGTCCAGTGCTGTGTTTCTGGGAGAAGAACTGAATCTACTGAATTTAATCTGTTTAGTGTCCACCCCTGATCCAATTATCTATGACCAGGGTATGAGACTGGTCACACAGTATAAACACGGCCCTCGATAGACTCACACCTTCAGCTCCCTGTGATGATGATTCCTAGAGAGCGGGCTTGTGGGAGTGCAGACATCAAAGCATATCAGCTACAAATACCGAGCACAACAAATATTAGCCTCCACTTCTTTCTCCCCTCTCTACTCTATCTAGCTAAGCAGGTTTCTGTAGTGAACCCTGCACAGATCCACGATTGTCTTCAGGTTTTTACTTTTGCTTGGGCTATGCCTTCTACTGAGGATATCTTACTCCATCCATCTCTGCATCCATATATCCATTCATTTATCCATCTGTTCGTCCGTTCACCTATCCATCCATCCACCTCTATCCTCCTGTTACCTACCTGTTTCCTATTCACCCTTGCAGGCCCACTTCCTCCAGGAAAGCATCCCTGACATCTTCAGTCCCTCTTGATTCTCCTCATTTCTGTTGATTCCTTATAGTTTATAACATACAATTTACCATTAAATTATACATTGGCTTGGGTTTTTCTACTGATCACTTTTCAGGTGTTAGTCTTGTTATTTCAACTAGATTATAAATTCATTAAGAACTGAGAGCCCCACAGTGCCAAGCACAGAGAGAAACGAAGAGGAAGCGTTCGGTGAATGGAGAAAATGACGGCACAGAAAATATTCTATATCTGGAAGGGATCTCAAAAACAATTCAGTCTAATCCCCTTGATTTCAGAAAAATTGAGATCAAAACAGAGGAAGTACTTGTGGTTGACTGAATATAAAGAATAAAGTGGAGAGTAAGTATTCTGTTATTTATGTAACAGAAGGATTCTCTCAAATTATACTATAGAATAGCAGTTGAAGAATCACAGTTTGTTCAGCCTGAAAGGGAGCTTCGCAGTGATCTGGGACATGCTGTTCAGGTTTACAGATGAGAAAACTCTTTCCTGAGAGGAGGAAGTGATTTGTCCAAGCTCACACACGTATTTAGTGGCAGAGCTGGGACCAGGCTCCGCATCTCCTGCTCACTCCTCTGATTTTCCCCTGTGTTTACTGTCACCAAGGGCTTGCCAATGATCTGAGGGATTCCCATTCCCTGCCTTGACCTACGCCTGGCACCGCACGGCAGATGAGCACCAGGCTCATTTGCCCTCGCAGCCTGAGATCTGTATTGCTTCCCTGACCCACTCCTTGTACAGTATTCCTTTTTGGCCTCATCTTCCACCTTGGCTCCCTTTGTCTTTTTTTTTTTTTTTGCCTTGCTCTGTGGACTAAATGCTTGGCCCTGTCTCCTTGGCTATAACTTGGATTCTGCATTGATTTAACTCACACTTACTACACAGGTCCTCTATGAAAGGCACTGCGTCTGAGGGATTCAGAGATGAAGAGCACTGAGTCCCCACTCAATAACTTCACAATCT
>PVKM010029662.1:0-17643 GCA_004027735.1 Carollia perspicillata | reverse complement strand
GCTTTAGTTGTAATTCCAGATTGGTCCTGGGAGAAGGTTAGTGTAGCTTTCACTTACTCCTCCACCATCTTGGACCTGCTCATCTCAATTTTAAAAAGTGTGATTTTGTGTAAGTATGTATGTGTGTGTATGTGTGCATGTATATACACATAGGAACCTATATGCATACTAGTAAATCTTTTGAATTACAATGTTGGGAAAACTAAATAAACTAAAAAGGGTTTAATACTTTCATATATCACATATATACAACTTTATTTAAGACTCATATCTACAAGAAAAATGCTTTTAAGCATGATTTCTAATAATAGTAAACATTGATTACTAATAATAATAGTAAAAGCATGATTCCTTTCAATTTGTAAAGGAAAGGGTAATAATTATACCTACATGTTTTTGTTCCATTTATTAATTCCAGATGTTCATTGTAACCCAAATTCTCAGGGAAATTATAGGACTCAAATTTTTTATAGATAAGCAAAGCAGGCAATATTTGTCTTTCCTCACTTCAATTCTATTTGTCAGCAATATCTGATCTGATCTCTGGGAGAATTCTATTTCTCAATATTACTGAGAAAGTTTAATCCTATCTGGAAACTAATATATTTTACAGATAAAACCCAGTATAGCATCATATCTATTACAATGTGTTGGTCTTAGCCTATCCCTCCCCTCAAAAATAATAATTCACTTGATTCAATGTTTCTTATATATATTATTCTCATGCTAAAATAATTGAAAGAAAAGTGTCTATGTTAAGTGTCAAGAATCTTTGGCTTGAAGTTCATCAATATCCTAAGGAAAATAGATACAGACCAATCCCTCAAGACCACTCCTCCTCAAGGGTGTTGCTAGGGATGACATACATCCCATGGTCAGTTAATAGAGTCACTAGTAGAAGAGCTTGGGTAAAGGTAACCTTTTTTAAATAAAAATATTATTTTTCACATTAAAATAGAAAATCTGGCGTAAGTGCATATCAGTCACTAAGTAGCTGGGATGGGTGATAACAGAACCAAGAACAGTAAGAATAACATTGGTAGCACCGTTTTTTGAATCTATTATATCGAACAATGCATATTACACAATTCAATACTACATTTTATATTCCTCACCAGAAACATGAGCAAAATATTAGTATTTACAGTATAGAAATAAGAAAATTTGACCTCAACTAAAGTTAGTAATCTTCTGAAGTCACAGCATCATAGAGTGAGTAAGTAGCAGATCTTGGATTCAAATGCAGCTGAGTATTTACACAGAATCATACTTTTAAAAATCGAGATGCTTCCGTGATTCTAAAGCCTTTCTACTTGTTTTAGATGATGGAATCGTGTACCTTAAAGGTAAATTTTATCATTTTATTTTAGACATAACTCTGAGTTGACTGGTCCAAAGGTGATACATTGTGGAATATTCTGATATGTAAAAACCTAAGACTAGAAACTCTTAGAAGCTAAGAAAGTCTTAGAAACTAAGACTAGGCTTCTAACAGTGATTTCTGAAACACTTACAAAGAAATAGGATCATAAAAGGTAATAGAAAAAAGCTAAGGAATATCGGCAAGAAAGCTAAAGTATAAAAGAATGTTTATTGAAAGAATATTTCATTGTATGAAATATAGTATGAGGGAATATTTAATGAGACATTTTTAGTCATTTCAAGATACCTATATTCTATTTATTAGATTTTGAAGTAAAATAAAATTTATGCAATTAAACAATACTTAGTAATTATAATGAGACAGTGTCTTTTGACTATTTATACTTTCACATCACAGTAGAAAAATTTGATTTCTTAGAACAGTAGAGTATTGCAGTGTTTAAGGATACAGGCTGTGACTTCTGATTGCCTGGGTACAAATGAGGGTTTTGCCACCAGAAGTAAATGAATTAATCTGTCTTCCTCAGTTTTCCTTTTAGTGAATGGGAAATAATAACAATACCCACCTCACAAAGTTGTTTTAAGAATTGATAAGACAAGCAATTGGTAGATAATAAATTTTCAGTGAAATTTCTCTATTTGTTTTTGTAATTATATTTTAACTTGTTTATTCAATGAAGCTCAAACTGCTTACCATGACTTATAACTATATCTATATTTGCAATATAACCTTCTACCCTATGAGTTCTCTAACAGTTTTAAGTTCCTCACCACAAAATAGCCATATATTTTCTCTACCTGGAATGGCTTTCTTTCTTTCTTTTTTTTTTTTTTAATTCTACAGATACCTACTCATTCTTTACTGAATTTGGATGCAACCTCTTAGTAATAGCTTCTCACATTGTTTAAACCTGCTTGAGTTCTAGTTTTTTTCTCTTATGTACATATAATATTGTACTTAAATCTCAATTATGGTAGCTATTTAGAAAACTAAAATCTTGTCAAATTGGAAAAATAACTCAATAAAACTTTCCATTTTTCTTTGTGATATTAAAGCCAATCATAAGTCTCCAGTGTCTTTCCCATAGTCCTTTGCAATAGATAAACAAATTTGGATCACCAAATAATAGACAGGTTAAGGAGGTAGATGATGGGAAGCATTATTTCTGAGCTTTATCTAGTTTTAACATATATTCTTACACAAGACCTACCATATCTAAATTGAAAAGAGCTCTAATAATTATCAAGTATACTTTCTAAATACTGTATGTCTAATTTTATGTTGCCTATATTCTGCAGCTGTGTGTAGAAAGGGTGGAAAAGAAAAATAGCACAGATGTAGACAGGCCAAGTGAATACTTCTTGTCTCTCAGTAAATTTCTTAAAAGACAAAACTACACTTATAGCCAATATTTCCATAGTGTACAACAAATTCATTTACTAGGTAGATGAAACTCCACAGATTATTGCACCATGTTTTTTTGTTAAATTCCCTTTATGGCCTTATATATTTTAGAAATTTGTATCATATAAGAGGTAATGATCACCTATAAAATAAGAAAACAAATAATGTCTATAAGGTACATAAATACTAAAATAGAGACAAAAAATAAATAGAGACAAAACAAAAAGACACCTTAATTTGGGTGGTGATGATAAAGATTATTGTATAAAATTGGAAGTTTCTTATGACACATATATTTACCTAATTAAATGTATGTATTGTCTTAAAAAGGGAAAGTAATAAAATTATTCTCTAATTTTTTAGTAAATGAACCGAGAGACAATAATAAATACTGTAAGTAAAAATGAAATTGTCAGCACCTATTTTAACAGTTTTTAAAAGCTCAAATTGCAGAATGTTATCTCAGGCCTGTGTCTGTTTGTGATAGGTCATTGCCCTGTGGAACAGGTTTCTTGTTATATAAATTAACCATTTGACATTGACAATTAAATGTTGAAAATGCTATTTGACCTTGTTTCTACACATCATTTTGTGAACTGATATACAAAAAGTTGTAGTAATTTGCAGAATCATTCTAATGATTTTTCTTTAATCTCGGATGCTCAATTTACCATCAACCATTTTTTTCACCTGGTTGTAAAATCAAAGAAAATTTCAGTGAAATTTATGTAACATTTACTTGAAAGTGCTCTTTAATTTTATAGTATTTTGTATCAACTTAAGAATATGCACTTATTACTAATGTGTGCAATCCTATTACATATGTTTTGACTGTTTATAAATTGCTGAAACTAAATTAACAAGATTGTGAAGTCATTGTAACTTTTACCTTTAGTGCCACACATTTTCCAGAATTTCTTATTTTATCAGCCTTCACTATCATTTTATTCTATTGTCTTAAAAAAATGGCATTTGTAATGTCAAAGTCTTTCCTGTTGAGGAAAATAAGAGATATACTATAAATACGCATTTTATTTTTTCAGTCTCATTGGTGCTACTGTAACCTTGTACCACTGTACTTCTGGCCGCATAATTACAAAATGGTTTTTTCGTCACTTACGTCACAATCTGTTTTATGTCCAGCTAGTTATCATTCGCTCTCCTGGTAGAAGATAGGATTATCACTGAATTGTAGTGTGTTTTCAAAAGTAAATCATATTGATTTGCAACTAATTTTCTCTAATATTTTTCTCATGTTGCTTTTTAGTTTTGTGCAATAATTTCCATTTTTATCTTCACCTCATTTCTTCTCTTTTTAATTGCTTTGTTATTGATGTTGACAACAGATGACAGATATTGGAAGATGATGAATGTTGGAGTTTTTCAGTGTAATATTTTACTAATGCACTTATGAATTGGTTATTAAATTATTTAAAATTAACTGTGATATTTTTCTATATACACTGGGACCCTAATGAATAAAAATTGAATGTTTGACACCCTCTAGATAAGTTTTCAAAACTGTCAAGCCTTTATGAACATGAATTCATAACTTTAATAAATTTACTTCCTCTTAGATATTATTCTGTTCTATCTCATTCTGCCTTTGCTTTGTATTTTTGTTTTTTTTTTAGAAACATGGACTGTGATATTTGCTTATTGGTTTATTAGTTTTTATTTATAAGCCCTACCATCTCTATGACATTATTTATATCTTTGCTTATGAGTTATGTACTCTTACAGCAAACCAGTGAATTTGAAGGAATCAAAAAGCATTTTTACAATCCTCAGCATTTACAAATACTATGATTCTTATGTTAAAGTGCTAATACCATGAATCCAAAACTGAAATGTACAAACCTTATTGTTTTATCATGTGCTTTAATTCATTTTCTCTGTTTTCATGATTCTATTAAAATATAACACAATATATGTCTTTATTAAGACATCTTATATGTTCAGCATATTTTTGCTAAAGTATAGTTATGCCAACTTGTCTCTTCATTAGCTTGAAGTGTCTTATAAAGCAAGACAGAATTTCAGTTTTTGATAAAGTATTTAGGGAAAGAAACTGGAATTTAGAGAGCCATTTATACATATGTTAAAATCCTACATATTACTTTTGATTTGATGGTTTAAGCTACTTATATAATGGTATAAAACATATTCTGGATGCTCCTCATTAAAAAATAGGCACTAAATCGGTAGCTTCTTATTATACAAATAAAGCCAATACTGAGGCAAGAATTTTAATTTCCTATGTATTAAAATGGAAGAGATATCGTTGATGTGGGTGAGAGAATGTGAAGTAAGGTAAAATATCAGTTCAAAAAGAGTGGTCTATTTCTTTTTTACTATTTACCTGCTTAAGTGAGAAAATTTAGAATACCAGTCTCAAGAAACAGTGTGGTCTAGCATTGCTCATTTCTAAATGTATACTAGCTGTGTTAAGATTGTCTTAATGAATAATCAAATCCCAAATATGTTAGTGTAATCTAAGAATCTTATTTCTAGTTTATGCAAATCCATTGCAAATATCCTTGATCTTTGTTTTAGGAAGTGACCTCAGAATGTAGTCTCTTTTTTTACATGACTCCCCTTTTTCTCAGACTTTAGGTCCCATAGTGTGAGCATGGAAAATTCATGAGAAAGGATGAGTGATATTATATGGTTGGCATGCATGTAGCACAAATAATTTTCACTAATACTCTAGTCAGCTAAAATCACTTGTCAGGTCTTATCTACAAACACAGGGACTAGCAAAGGTAGACATTTTGGTTACCCAAGTGGAAACATTTACAAATTTTTAAAAAATTTAAAAAGCATATCATGTGAGGAGTGGCTGATATTTGCATGTGAGGGTGCTTTGCTAAGAAATATCCCCTTAGTCCCAAGTAGACCCAAATAGATTGATGTAAGTAGTTATATTTAAAATAGTTGATCCTCAGAAAAATTTGGATAGAGTGCCAATTTATTTTTTCACTTCAATAATGGAACTCTCTTAACTGCTGTCCATCTCCAGACAATGGCCCACTTCCCCAAGATAGTAGCACCTGGGGATGGCCATGGAGACCACATTTCAGGGGGTGGTGACAGTGAAAGTGCTGTGCCCTGGCCCCAAAGACCAAACCTTTAGTCTAAATATAGTACAAATCATAGGACAATTTCTTAGCAAACACAATGGATGAAAGCACCAGGATTCATAGAAGTCTTGGAATGGCTGGAGCAATTCCAGTCTTGGAATGGCTGGAGAGCTCTATCAAGATGAAATTTAACAGGAATAAATTAACTCTTCAAACTCTTCTTGAGTCTTAAAAAATCCAAGTGCAAGCTCTTTAGGTAGGCAGGGGAGGGGTTTGCCTTAGCAGCAGATTGAGATTGTATAAAAAAGATTTAGGAGATTTAATTCACAGTGTGCTGAAGGCATCAAATAGTGACTGTGCCATAAACTGTGAGTTGGTGTAAATATAAGATGAAGGACAAAGAGGGGGGATTTGATGGTCCTGCCTGATTTTGTGGTAAGCAGGATGCCTTTGAAGAAATGAGACCAAAGTTGGAACCCCAGCAGTGAGCCATACTTGAAAGACTGGTAGTGTCTTTCCTAAAGAAAAAATGAATGGTTTTGAAACCTGTCAATAGTTGTCAGAGGAAAGAGGTATTAATAGACTTGCTCTGGGTGGAAGGTAAAGATAAGATTTTGTTAGCCTGAAGGTAAAACTTTCAAACTCTGAGTTTACTGGTGATGAAATAAGCTAATTCCAGAGGTCATAACCTGTTTATTTTTAAGTGTTCAAAATAGGATGTTGTAAAGGAAATTTAAGCACTGGAAGAGGTATTGAACTTTAGGGTTTCATTGATTCAGATATAACTCACTGAGGACTTAGTTCAATAAACATTTACTAAAAGTTACCCTGTGTGACACCTTGTACTAGATATTGGCAGTACAGATGCAGTTCCTAATCTGTAGGAGCTAAACTTGAGAAATCTGAAAACTGATACATCACTGGATGTGGGATAAGGAGCATGATTATGGATAGAAAGGAGGATCAGGGAGAGGAAAGCAACAAAGGGTCACCTAGAAATGAATATTTGACCTGGGTTTATGTGGTAAATGAGACCAAATGACAATACACCATGCTTGTATTAGGAACTAGATATTCGATTTAGGGAGATGCACTGGATTTAGTGATTTCTAGTTTCATATGCTTCAACTTTCTACTTATAGATCTCCACTTTCACCTTGGAGTACAAGATGATGACACTAAGTGCCCCAAGCCCCATTGTCAAGTCATTTATTCAGGAGGTAGGCATTCTAATATTCCAGAATATTATAAATCAGTACTGGCTTTCTGCTATTTTTTACTTTATTTATGATGTTTCCATTAATATTAACATTGTTCCCATGTGACAGAAAATGCAAAGTACAATAACTTAGACAGGATAGAAATTTATGTATGTAGTTCAAGGCTTATATGGTGCTTCCATAATTATCAGGCACCCAGTCTCCTTCCAGCACCCTGCTCTGTAATCCTCAGTTTGTGGTCCAAAATTACTGTTCCAACTTCACCCATATAATCCACATTTCAGCCAAGAGGAATATAGGAAAGAGTAAGGGACTGTCCACCCCACCCCACACCATCTATATTCTCTTTCTAAGAACACTTCCAAGAAGTTAGATATATCTATTATACATATAATTTTCTAATTTAAAAAAGTTTTTTTCATTAAAATTGACATGTATTAGTTTCATGTATACAACCCAGTGATTAAACATTTATATAACTTACAAAGTGATTATGCCAATAAATCTAGGACCTTTCTGGCACCATATAGTTATTATAATATTAGTGACTATATTTCCTATGCTATACTTTACATCTCCATGGCTATTACATAACTACATATTTGTGCCTTTTAATGCCTTCAACTTTTTCACCCAGCCCCTCAACCCTCATTCCTTCTGGCAACTATCAAAATGTTCTCTGTATCCATGAGTCTATTTTTGTTTTGTTTGATCATTTATTTTCTTCTTTAGATTCCACATATAAGTGAAATCATATGGTATTTCTTTTTCTCTGATTTGTTTCCCTCCACACAATACCATGTAGATCCATCCATATTGTTGCAAATGTTAAGATTTCATTCTTTTTATGACCGAGCAATGTTCAATTGTGTATACGTACCACTCCTTTATCCATTTGTTTATCGATGAGCACTTAGGTTGCTTCCATATTTTGGCTATTGTAAATAATGCTGCAATAAATATATGGATGCATGAGTCTTTTTGATGTAGTGTTTTAGGTTTCTTTGGATAAATATTTAGAAGTGGAATTGATGAGTCCTTCTTTGTTTCTTATTATAATCTTTGTTTTAAAGTCCATCTTGACTGATAAGTATTACTACTTCAGCTTTTTTGTTTCATTTTTATGAAATACTCTTTCATCCCTTTATTTTTTTCTGTGTGTGTCTTTCAATATGAAGTGAGTCTCTTATAGACAGCATTTGTATGGGTCTTGTTTTCTTATCCATTCAGCCACCCTGTGTCTTTGATTGGAGCATTTAATCTATTTGCCTTTGAAGTAATTGTTCACAGATATGTATTTGTTGCCATTTTAATATTTATAGGTCTGAACTTTTTCTTCTTCCTCTTAAAAAAGACCCTTTAACATTGCTTGTAATACTGGTTTGGTGGTGATGAACCCCTTCAATTTTTTCTTATCTGGGAGGCTCTTTACCTGTCTTTTGACTCTAAATGATAGCTTTGTTGGGTAATGTAATTTTGGTTGTAGGTCCTTGTGTTTCATCACCTTGGATGTTTTGTGCCAGTCTCATTATGATATGTCTTGGTGTGGGTTGCTTTGGGCTCATTTTGTTTGGGACTCTGCACTTCCTGGTCTGTGTGTCTATTTTCTTCACCAAGTTAGGGGTTCTCTGTCTTTTTTTTTTTTTCAAATAGATTTTCAATTGCTTGCTTTCTCTCTTTTTTCAGCACTGCCATGTTGCAAATATTGGTAAATTTATGTTGTTCAGAGGAACCCTTAAACCATACTCATTTTTTTACATTATTTTCTTTCTTTCTTTCTTCCTCTTCTTTTTCTTCTTCTTCTTCTTCTTCTTCTTCTTCTTCTTCTTCTTCTTCTTCTTCTTCTTCTTCTTCTTCTTCTTTTTTTTGCTATTTTGGTTAGATGTTTTCTGCTACCTTATCTTCCAAATTGCTGACTTGATCTTCTGCTTCATGTAATCTGTTGATTCCATCTAGTATATTATTAATGTCAGTAATCATATTCTTTATATCTAACTGGTACTTTTTAAATGTTTTCTATCATAATTTTTATGTTTCCTATTTCTTTGTTGAAGTTCTCACTGAATTTATATATTCTTTCCCTTAGTTCATTGAGCATCCTTATAATCAGTGTTTGAACTCAACATCTGGTAGATTGTCTCTATTTTGTTTAGTCCATTTTTTTATTCTTCTGTTCTTTGATTTGGGATATGATTTTTGTCTCTATTTTGGCAGCACTCTGTGTTTTTTTCTGTGTATTAGGTTGAGTTGCTATGTCTCAGTTTTGGTGGAGCAGTCTAATGCATTAGATGTCCTGTGAGGCCCAGTGGTACAGCCTCCCTGATCACCAGATCAGGGAACTCCAAGTGTTCACCCTGCCATGTGGTCTGTGTGCACTCTCCTGTTGTAGTTGAGCCTTGATAGTTATTGGAACATCCATGGGAGGGATTGATTCCTAGGCCCATCCCATGTGAAGACTGGCTGTGACCATCATGAAGGATCAGCTGTGCAGGGATGAATCCCATAGAGCAGAACTCCCTTCAGTGGACCTCTGATGCCAACTGAGTCTACACCTTGAGTGTGTTACCCATGGAGGTCATTGAATTGATACTCCAGTGTGGTCTGAAGCTGTCCACTGGGTGTGCTGGCTCTGAGGCCTCCAGGGAGGTGTAGTACAAATGTAGCCACTGCCTGTGCCCTTCCTGGGGCCACCTGACTTAAGGTACAAAGCAACCTTCAGATGGTTGCCACTTGTGCTGTGCCTGGGGTTGCCCAGGAGGGGCCAAGCAGTAAATCAAGGCTAGTCGCCACTGATGTCAGGCTTAAGGATGCTAAGTAAGAGGTATAGGGCATGCTGAAGCCAGATGCTCTTTGTATGGTGTTTATGCGCTTTTGAGAGATTTGAGGAAAGTCTGTAACGTGAGCCATTTGTATGTAAACACCACAGCAAGTGGCTTGAGTAGGACTTAAAGTTAGGTGAGGCAGGGTATCAAAAAGTCATCAGGTCAGGGTGGAAGGTGTTAACCCAGCTGATGAAGACTCAGATATGGTACCTGCCTGCACTTAAATAGGGAAGGCTTAGCAAAGGAACAATTGCCTCTGCAAGGACTTGTGTTTGGGAGATCCTGACACAAGGCTGGGACTCTTCACTCCTCAAAGGAAGCCTCCACAGCTGACGTATTTTTCTCTGATGTTTAACAACCACACATGGCATGGGACCTGGCTTTTCCACATCTCCACTCCTTCTACCAGTTTTGATGTGGCTTCTTTACATCCTTACTTATGGGATTTCCATTCACCTGGTCTTCAGGTGGTTCTCAATCATGGTTGTTCTGTAGTTTAATTGTAATTTAGATATGATTGTGGGAAGATTCAAGTACTGTATCATCCTGTACCATCCTGACTGAAAGCCCATGCTTTCTGATCTTTTTAACAAAATACCAGATTCACTTTGTTCCAATGTTTCCCAAACAGTTCAATTGACCAGCAGATGATAAAGACTGTTCAGAACATTCTCTTGGAGAAAACCTTCCTTTTCCAGCATAACCTCAAAAGAACTGGAAGTGAATGTTTCTTATGCTTTCTGAGCATTATACACCACTTAGGAGGCTCAGGCTTTATGACCAGATATCCTGACTTGGATAATACCCATTCTACAGGCGTTCTGTTCCACTTTCCATGTTTTGCATGATAGTAACTCTTACCTCATTCATAATTTAGAAACACATTGAGTGCTCGCTCAGTTCTAAGATGAATAAAAAGCAAGATGGACAAAGCCCCTACAAGATGGACTACCTACAAAGCAAATGTATTGCTGTCTGTGTAGTATAGTAATGACTGTGAATAAAGAAGTTAGGAGAACAGAACTGGTATCTGGAGATATTTAAAAACTAGGGATATTAAGGATTATTCAATAAGTTGTTTTCTAGCAAATGGTTAACCATTAGGAAAAAGAATAAGAAACTTGCTTCACAATATACTACCAAATATTTCTTAACTGATAGAAGGTTAAATGTGTGAAAAGTAAAAGCACACAATCCTCAGAACTGAAGAAGACTACTAATTATTAAATTATTAAATGAGTAAAATAAATAAGAAAATATGAACATTTAGATCCCATAAATAGATCCCATAAATGTCAGAATCATAAAGAACATTTAAAAGGTAAATGGGAAAGAATGTTTGCACAAATATTTGTAGAACAAAAGGAGAGAAAGATGAGGTAAAGATGCTCAACTCCTTAGAATAAAATGAGCAGTGGTAAAGAAAAATCACAAAGTACATAAAAGTCTCCAGTGCTATAAAATGTGCAGTCTCATTAATAATGTAAAATGGAAAAAAATGACTTTATAATCTCTTGTATTGATCAAGTCATGTCATGTTGTTTTTGCATTTATTTTAATGAGTAGTGTATGATGTTTATCCATGGGTTGATGAAACTTGTATTTTAATATTCTTTGGCAAGAGAAGAAATTAATATAAATTTATTGGTGGGTATTTGATAGTATTTGTCGAGAGTCTTTAAAGTTTTTAAATCTTTTGACTAATAATTCTTCTTCTAAGAATTTATAGTACAAATATATAAAAATGTTCATGAAGGTGTATTTTCAGATGTTCACTACAGCAAAGTGTAATAACAAAAATGTACAAACAACTTAGGAATTATATTGCAGTACATCAAATAATTTCAAAATTGTAGCAAATCATATTCTAAAAATATCACCTTTGCCTCTTTAGTGAAATGGCATCTTATTTTTATAGCCTCCTCACTCATTGCTCTAAATTCACTGAAATCACTTGTAGCTGGTGGTCCAATCAAATGCAATCCTTGGTTTCTTTGTGTACTTCAAAAGGATTTATTGATGTTTCTCTATGTTACCATGTTATTACTATGTTCCAATGTACAATGGTGTTCTTGGCACCAGTTTAAATAAATGTTGTTTTATTTGCAGCTTGCATTCTAAAGGATGGTCTATATGCCATAAGCAAATTATTTCAGGTTGTCACAGAGTATTGAAAAGAAATCATGAGAAATAGTATAGAAAGAGTTTGGGGTTGTATGCTATTTTACATACAGTTTTCAGGGAATGTGTCTGATAAAGTGACCTTTGAGCAGAGACCTAAAGGTGGTTCAGAAAGGAGCCATGCTGATCTATGGGTGATGAATAGCACAACAGAAGCAACCATGTTTGCAAAGATCCTAAAGCAGAAAGAGGGACAGCATAGAAGCCATTGAAAGTAGAATGGTATATAACATAGAATAATCAGAAATGATGGTTTAGAGATGGGGAGTAGGTATGAGTCCTGGATCTACAAGATTCTGTTTGCCATGCTAAGAGTTCAGTTTTCTTGTTTTTCTTTTTTCTTTCCCTTCCTCATCTCTCTCTCAATCTCTCTCTTTCTCTTTCTCTCCTTCTTTCTACATTTTATGGGAAACCAACATTTGACCAGACAAATGACTAAAAATGGCCTATGCTTGGAAAGGAGCATTCTGATAACTGTGTAGAAAGTAGTCAGCAAAGAGACACAAGTGGAACTTGGGAGATCAGTTAGGAGACTCAGTAGCTCAGGAAAGATGATGATTCCTGGAACTCAGCTGGAGGTGATGAGAAGTGGTTGAGTTTGACATGTGTTCTGAGTTTCAGTGAGAGGATTTGCTAATAGATTAAATTTTGAGCGTGAAAATAAAAGTCATGGAGAGCTCTAGGGTAGTTCAAATAACTGGATGAGTGAGTTACCCTTGATCAAAATGAGCAAGATTTTAGGAGTAAGATTTGGGCCAGTTCAAACTGAGTTAAGTTTGATTTACCAAGTAGGTATCTACAGGGAGACTTTGAGTGGGCAGTTGGATACTTGTCTGTAGTTAAGGAAGGGAGGTCATTTGTATTTGGGAAGTAGACTATAGAGATTATATTTAAAGCCATGTAACTAAATGAGATTACTTGTGGAGAAAATATAGTGAAAAAGTGTGTAAAGTTGAAGTTCCAAGACAATTCATCATTTAGAGTTTGCCTAAATTGGGCAGATTCAGAAAGGAGACTGAATAGATATGGCTTATGGGGCTAGGCACCAACCAGATGTATGGGAGCTCATAAAATCAAAGTGAAGAAGATGATTCATGGCAGTAGGAGTGATCAGGGTGTCAAACTGCTGAAAGATTGACAAAGATAAAGACACAGGATTTGGCCACCTGACAGTCATTTGTTATTTGATAAGATTAATTAGGGCAAAGACCTGGAAGAAATCCAAACAAGACAGGATAAAACTGAGAAAGCACAGACAGTAAGGAAGGACAACTACTTGGACAACTTTTGATAAAAAAAAAAAAGAGAAACTGTAATGCCTAGAGGGGCATTTGGAAAAAATGGTTTTCTTTAAATGGGTATAATATATCCTGATAGAAATGGAGAAAGAAAGGAGAGAGATATGACTCAAGAGAAAGAGGGAGATAATCAAGCTTGTCATGCTACCACCTACAGTAGCAAGGTCAAACTTTCCATTTTTCCTGTAAAAGCAGGGATCTTTTGATATTGTTCACATTTCATATCTCTAACATTCAAAGCAGAGAAGCAGAGGCCCAGAGCTCTAATGCCCTGTCTTATCAATCAGGACTTTCCTGTGAGATTAAGGGCTATAGAAGCATCAATGCCTATAGCAATCTGCCTTTTCCTTTCAAAAGTAACCGCGTCTACCCCATCCTTTCTTTTCATCATCTTATTTCAGTGAAATAAATAATCTCCTTCTCCCAAAGGTAATATCTTTGTTTTGTGGACCTGTTCACAAATGGCTAACTCAAATACTATTCTTTTGAACCAAGACAGCATTGGTTAGAATAATCTGAAGACATATTTTACAGTTTAAGAATTGCTAAATCTAAGCAGATTTATGAAAATTTGTGTTTACTGTAATCATTAAAATGATATCAAAACATGAAAATATAATATGCATATCCATGCACACATCTAATCATGAATTTGTCAGAAATCTTTACTGCAAACTATACAAGAGCTATTAACCTTAACTATAGAAAAAATAATTAATTCAAGTCAATAATTGATCATTTTTTGCTTGTTTATTTTGTTCATTAGATTCCTCTTATAAGTGAGACCATATGGTATTTATCTTTAACCCACTGGCTTATTTCACTTAGCGTAATATTCTCCACTTTCATTTATGCTGTTGCAGAAGGATAGGAGTTTCTTCTCACTTTCTGCTGTGTTGTTTTCCATTGTGTAAATGTACCACAGTAGTTTTGATCCATTCATCTACTGACAGACACTTAAGCTGTTTCCAGCACTTGGTTATTGTAAATAGCACTGCTATGAACATATGGAACAGGCTGTCAGCAGACAGAGGGAAGGGGGTAGGAAGATAATGGTGGAAAGAAGGGGAAAGGACTAGTCAAAATACATGTATGAATGACCCATGGACATGGACAACGGTATGGGGAAAGACTGTGGGAACAAGGGGTTAGCTGGGCAGAGGAGGGCAAAGGGGGAAAAATTGGAACACCTGTAATAGAATGGTAATAAAAATATTCTTTTTTAAAAATCAATAATTTGTTAAGGATAACAGACTCTACCAAGTTCCAAGGAGCAAAAATCAACTGAATCCTACCACAAGACCATGTTCCTTAGTGTGTCACTGGCAATACCACCACCAAATGTGTGATATTTGTTTCCATGTCACTGGATTCATTGATCCTAAATTCTTATCATCCATCCTATTGCCACTCTTGTCATGAACTGTCTCTAAATTATTAGCTGAGCATGAATCATATGACTTTTCTCTAGTTGACAGAGAATAGGAAGATTATTTTCCTACTGTTAGTTTTCATAAAAAGAATTTATGATAAAACATCTACATAATGTCTGTGAAGAGAAAACAGCAAAAATTAACAAATGATTTGAAATCTGTGTTGGAGTAAAAACAAATCCTTAGTAACATGAACTTCTAAAAACATAAACTATCCAGCAAATTTAGACAAGCCAATACTGAAGTCCTTGTCTCTATCATTATTTTTGTTTCTTTAACAGATTCCATCATGAAGTAAATTGCCAAATTTACTTGTTGGCAGATATGTCCAAAAGCATAGTTATAATTCCATGCATATTTCTTTATGAGTGATATAGAAACAGCAATAAGTGATGACTACAATTTTTCTACTTTTGTTTTTTTTTTTACTGGATATACCTGACATTTGGTTTTATATTCTCTCAAATATAACATCTTTGTACTAGTGGAAGAACTGTCTCAAGTCAGCACTAAGCATACTTAAATACCATGCAATCTCCAAAAACCTTTTGCAAACATATATTTAATTCTATGTGCCTCTATTTATAAAGTTGTTAAAATAATACCCAATTTCAGCATCAAAATTTATATCAAACATAAAAAGCATTAATGTAATTTTGGAAGGGAAACTTTAAAATCTGTACAAATAACATGTTGCCATATTTGGAGAATCATTTTTGGTTCAGACAGATTGGCTTCAGAAAGCAATATTAGATTATGGGAAAAAACCTAAGTGATTAGAATTATTCTTATATAATTTATAATTAAGGAAGAATCTAATTTAAGAAATATACTTAATGATGTAAATATTGTTTTCTTTTTACAAGCTTTTTATTTTAGCTCTAACATCTCTTTTTCCCACCACAGATTCTGTATTAATGAAGACTAGAAATAATTATTATCTGATGACCATTGATTTCTGTAAAACACGTCCTAGCAGGAAAGTGCACTTTTTTTCAGTTGGGCTTAACATGGTATCATCAAACACTGGGAGAGGTCCATGAATACTTTATAATAGCTTAAAAGGCCACATATCCAAACCCACAGTCCTTGATACCTTTTGGCATTATAATAAAAAAATGGCAATATTGGCGGCTTTGGTTACTGAATTGATGTGGGGGATTGTTCATTTTAAATAAGAGTCGGAGTATTAAGCATAAAGTGCAGACAGCAGCCTGAAGAGCACTTTCATAAGTATTAGAAAATCTTGCCAATGATACCTGAAACAAAAGTTTAATCTCCCAAATATATAAAGAACTTGCATGAATCCACTCTAAGAAGACAAGCAATACAATTAAAAAATGGTCAAAGGACTTGAATAGACGCTTCTACAAAGAGGACATACAGAGGATCCAGAAACACATGAAAAGATGCTCAATATCGCTAGCTATCAGAATGATGCAAATTAAAACTACAATGAGATAACACTTCACACCTGTAAGAATGACCATCATAAACAAAGCAACAAACAACAAGTGTTGGAGAGGATGTGGAAAAAAGGAGACTCTAGTACACTGTTGGTGGGATTGCAGACTGGTACAACCACTATGGAAAACAGTATGGAATTTTCTCAGAAAACTAAAAATGGAACTGCCTTTTGATCCAGCAATTCCACTGCTAGGTTTATATGCTAAGAACCCAGAAACACCAGTCCAAAAGAACCTATGCACCCCAATGTTCATAGCAGCACAATTTAAAATAGCCAAGTGCTAGAAGCAACTTAGGTGCCCATCGGTAAGTGAATGGATCAAAAAACTATGGTACATTTACACAATGGAATTCTATGCAGCAGAAAGAAAAAAGGAGCTCCTATCCTATATGACAACATGGATGGAACTGGAAAGCATTATGCTAAATGAAATAAGCCAGGCGGTGAAGGACAAATACCATATGATCTCGCCTTTAACAGGAACCTAAACAACAAGACAAACAAGCAAGCAAAATATAACCAAAGACAATGAAATAGAAAACAGGCTGACAGTAACCAGAGGGGAGAGGGAAGGGAATTTCAGGGGAAAAGGAGAAGGGGTCACAGGAACAAATATAAAGGACACATGGACAAAAACTAAGGGGGGTGGAAATGGGAGGGAGGTGGGGAGCACTGGGGGGGGTGGAATGGGTTGGGAGTAAAAGACAGAAAACTCTACTTGAACAAAAACTAAAATAAATAAATAAATAAATAAATAAATAAATAAATATAAAATGACCAATTATATTAGAACTATTAGGGGGTAAATGAGAATCCACGAAGATGGCTGAATATAAGTTCAATAGCAACAAAAATTTTATAAACCGGCAATAATTAATTTAAAATGTGATAAAGTGACACTGTAACAATAACAAATAAAACCATAAGAAAAAGAAAATCTGGGCTCTATACTTAGTTTTGCTTTGTTTACTAAGTATTACCTTTATATATTTATATCTCTCTTTGTATACTAAGAGATTATAACAAATACAATATAATGCTAAAATATAATCTAAATATACATTTTTCAGGCTAAGAGTATTCTCTAATTTACTAGCTCTACAAAATTTGTGCCGTTGTGTAATCCATTAACCTTTATTTTTATTTTATTTTTTTTAATGTTTATTTAT
Source organism: Carollia perspicillata (assembly GCA_004027735.1). Lineage (NCBI taxonomy): Eukaryota > Metazoa > Chordata > Mammalia > Chiroptera > Phyllostomidae > Carollia > Carollia perspicillata. Next base: position 181 of record PVKM010029662.1, on the reverse strand, counting down.
TTATTTTTTTTTATTGTTTTTCAGTACAGTTTTCTGTCTTTAATTCCCATCCCAGACCTTCCCCCAGTGCTCCCCACCTCCCTCCCATTTCCACCCCCCTTAGTTTTTGTCCATGTGTCCTTTATACTTGTTCCTATAATCCCCTCCCTTTTTCCCTGAAATTCCCTCCCCTCCCCCCCCT
>PVKM010029661.1:0-17658 GCA_004027735.1 Carollia perspicillata | reverse complement strand
CTTCCTTTGTGTCTTAATCTTCTCTTCTTAGAGGGACACCAGTCATATTGGATTAGGGCCCACACATGTGACCTCATTTTATCTTCATTACTTCTTTACAGATCCTGCTTCAAATACAATCATATTCTGAGGCACCAGAGAATAAGATTTCTAACTATGAATTTTGGCAGTTGGATATAATTCAACCCACAGCAGGTAGCTAGGGATGGATTCATGAGGGAGGCACCTGGGGTTGTGGTTCCCCTCTAGTTCAGATCTGGAATAATCCACATATAACTTTACCCTCACCAAAATGGTAGAGGTAGAGTTAGACACATAACCTAAATGAGCCAGAGAGACATAACAGAGTTCCACTAGAGTGACCACACCTGAACCTGAATGTTCGAAGGCTAGAACTGAGACTTTTTCTTTTAAGTAACAGATTCATTGAGATATGATTCACATAATTCATTCATTTAAAGTGTACAATTCAATGTTTTTAGTATATTCACAGTATTGTGCAACCATTAGTTTTAGAACATTTTTATCACCCTCCCATTAAAAAAATGTCATTCCCATTAGCTGTCACACCTCAGGTCCCCAAACCCTCAGACCTAAGGAACTATTAATCAATTTTTTTATCTCTATAGATTTCCTTATTTTGGACATTTCATATAAATAGAATCACACCATGGTAGACTTCTTACAATCACAAGGAGACAAAAAACTCATTTGAGAGTGTAAATCTCACACAGGGGAAGCCAGAGTGAACAGGCGTAGAAATGGGAAAGCAGGTCCTCCTCACCTGTAATTTGAGCCGGGTCAAACTCCATGGAGCCACCCCTACCCTTCAGTTTCTTGTCTTTTCTTTAATTTAATTTTATTTTTTATGGCCCCGTTTTTGTTCAAACAAAATAGTTTGTTTGTTTTTTTCTGCCTGTCACCATAAACGTCCCATTTGGTAAGTTGGTAAATATTCTAAACAAGACTTCCGTGGGTCAGGTGGTAAAATCTTAACAGGGAACAAATGGTTTTAGAAGAGATTAGCAAATGGGAGATGTGAAACACTTTAATACATCAGGTGGGTAATTTTAAATTGTTGAAGAGTAATAGTAATGATCATAATTAGGTCTGATTTAATTATAAGGTGAGCTAGGAACTCAAGCAGAAAACTACATGCTTGTCACTTTCTCCCATTCGGGGCCGACCTCCGCAGCCGGAAGGAGCACATATTTGCATAATTGGTTCCTTTTGTTCTTTTACCTGCTCCAACCAAGTGTCTGAGAATAATACCACTCCTATTGTTTTCAATGGTATATAAAACAGGGCTAACATATTTTACATAAGGTCACTAAATTTATCGTTGCCATTAATTTACTTAGTAGATAAAACCTTGGAAAAGGGATTATCCAAAATCACTACTGTTCCTCTTTGTCACAGGGGTTGCTCTGGAGGATGGAATTGAGAAGAGTCCAGGAAAATTAGCATCGCATTTAAGATCATAAAACATGATCTTAAGACACTGATGAACTCTCACAGAACCAGGGACACTGAGTTTCAGAGTTCATAGACTTTTAAAGAGTGGCCAGGAATCAGTATTTTTTTAAATTATCAAGACTTCTGAAATGTCATGATTACCAAAAAAGGGGAAAAAAAGAGTTCTGGCTCTTATAATTGCCCAATTATAAAAGTATATTTCAGTAGATCTACTTGTTAGAATATTTAAGTTATTTTTAAAGTACTTTTAGAAAGGCTTTTTATAAAACAATATAAAATGATGAAATATTAAATGTACAAAAATCAGCTGTGAAAATTGTATACACAGTATGACTTCAATTATGTAAAATAAAAGCACAAACACTTAGTATAAAAAAGGCTCTAAAGAGGCCATCAAAACATTAACAGAGGTATGTATGATTGGGTGGTAGCACAATAGGTATTTTTTTCTTTTTAGTTACATGTATGTTCCAATTTCTCTTTAATAAGCATGAATTACTTTCATAATAAAAAGCACTTACTATTACATATGAAATCTGCGTATTACATTTATGCATTCATTGGTTGGTTCTCATATGTACCCTGACCGGGCCAAATAATAAAAGGGTTATTTTACAATAAATTTCTCTTCACAAGTTTGACCTTCAATAATTAAAAAAAAAGATTTATGGAAAAGTCCGTGACTAATTTAAATCTACAATACCAAACAATAAATGTCTTCTTGGTCAAAGGAAATTGCCAAGTCATCTGTCATTATTTTATGCACATTGCTCACATCTGTAGTAGGTTCACATTATCAAGCGCTTCTGGATTAGAAAGAAAAATTACTTCCCAGGGTTATGTGTGAGTGAGACATAAGGAAATAGAGAACCCACCACAGCCTGGCTAAGCGGAAGATACAGGCAGGTGATACGGGATGTTCTTTGCTCTGTGTACGATGTGTGTGTCTGTGTATGTGTCTCCCTTCTTTAATGTTTCCATTTTCTCCTTCTAAGGAATCCATGGCCCCTGGGCCTTCTACTCAGGGCAGAAATTATCACCACCATCCAAAAGGGAAACGACTTGCTCTTATGTTTTAACCTTACTGGAATCCGTTCATGCCAGTAAGCTAACTCTTTTAACAGGCAGTTTAGGTGCAACCAGCAGGGGAAGGTTGTCAGGAGAAATAGCTCCTCTGGAATCAGGCTCGGTCTCCAATGTGGAAGCAGAAAACAGCTTCAGTTTCTATTAGGAACTTAGAAAGCTCTGCTGATACTGACTTTCACCTTTCCTGTCGCCTGCTTTTTTTTGAGAGAGAGAGGAGGAAAGAGAGAGAAACATTGATGTGTTGTTCCACTTATTTAAGAATTCATCAATTAATTCCCATATGTGCCCTGATCAGGGATGATACAACCTTGGCGTACAGGGCTGATGCTCTAACCAACTGAGCTATCTGACCAGGGCCGACCTTTTCTTCCTCTTATTCGGAACTTCACACGTCCCTCTCCATCCTTGGGCCATCACACTAACCCAGGTCTCTTCCCATACAGATCCCCAGCACTTTGTCCTAAGTTGCTTTCAAGTAGAAAAGTAAATTTCATGTGAATAGAGGAGCACAGCCTTTGTCAGTTGTTGTTTATATATCTTAGATTCTCAGAACTCCAGGAAAGGACTGCAAGTCATATTCTACAGACATACCTCATAAGCCTTGCAACTTATTCCACATGAATATTTTAAAGGAAATTATATCAGCTCTGAGCGTTGTGGCTCAGTGGGTTGGGCGTTGTCCCTGAAAAGTGAAAGATCTGAATTTGATTGCTGGTCAGGTACATGCATATAAATCAGTAATTTAAATTTTGATTCATTGATCCAATCATTTTTTTCCTACAAAAAGAAGTAAATGCTTCCTAAGATCCCTCCCGAGGTCTGTGCGTATATTCCGTGGTCATGTATCCCTCTTTCCTTTCGCAACAGGGTTTGCGAGGCTTTCTCTTGGTGGAAACACAGAGTCAAGCAGGTCACTTACTTTCCCTGTTTAATTTACCTGAACGATGCTTCCTCCGGCTCCTGTCTCTTTCTCTTCAGTTTTCTCATGATGATTCTGATTTATTAAGTAAAGGTAAGCCTTTGACTAACTGCACAACAGAATTTGTCATATTAATTACTTAAAAGTTATTTTTAACTTTTTTAAGACAATAAAACAGTTAAGTTGTTCAGAGCATCAGCTTCTCAGCTGAAACAAACAATCAAATACCGAGTCTTTGGAAAGCTAAGAGCGTCGATGGGAAAAATAAATGTCTGTCTGCTGGGATCCTGCTAGTTCACAGGACAGCTCGTTCTGTTTGGCCCTTGGGCTCCGTGAAGGATGGAGGACACATGGTTTGTTCACAAAACAGCCTCTGTGACACAAAGCGGGGACTGTCCAATCTCTTAAGTGGCCTAACTGCATAGTTGATCACAGGATTCTCAAATCTTACCGGAAATTTTTTTTTCTGTTTTAAAACATGTATAAGTATAAAGTTAGAGTGTCACACCGTTTTTCCATGTGTTATAGAAACTCAGAAATGTTCTCTATAACTTTGCTTAGAAAAATATATTCATGATTCTCTTTATATGAATGAGAATTCAGAACATCAAAATCTGCTTTCATGTTAAAAATTGTGTCTGCTGGTGGCTCTAGCTGCTGAGGTGAAGGCTTCTCACTGAGATAAGCCACCGGCAGTAGAAGCGAGGTTAGAGAGGACTGAATATGGCCCCTAAGCATTTTCTCCAAAGCTGGCCCCTTGTCAAAATTTTTTCTAAAGAGCATGAAAATATAATGGTGCGAAAAAAATCACAGAAACAATTGTTAGAGGAAGTAACCGAAAGTTAGGCCATTAGGTTTGTAGAGAAAGGAACAAAAGGGTTTTATTCTGCTTCTTAAAAACATTGTGGTAAAATATACATGAAACAACATTAATCATTTTAACCATTTATAAGTGTACGACTTTCTGGCATTAAACACCCACAATGCTGTGTAACCGTCACCACTCTCTCTACACCCAAAACTATCACTGTCCCCAACATAATCAACTCGCCCTCTCCCCTCCCATTTTGCCCTCTCCCAGGCCTTGGCAACTTCTAGTCCACTTGCTGTATCTTTGAACTTGCCTGTTCTAGGTATGAAATGAAATCATACCACATTTGTTCTTTTGTATCTGGCTTATTTCACTTAGCATAATGTTTTTAAGATCCATCCATGTTTCGGCATATGTCAATATTACATTTTTTTGATGGAATGATATTCCATTGTGTGTCTATACCACATTTGTTTATCCATTCATCTGTAGAGGGCCACCTGAACTGTTTTCACCTTTGGTTAGTGTGAATAATTCTATTATAAACACTGGTGTACAAATATCTGTTTGAGTCTCTGCTTTCGATTCTCTTGGGCACATACCTAACCGTGGAACAGCTTAGTCATACGGTAGTTTCACGTTTAACTTCCTGAGGACCTGCTATGCTGTTTCTCAGAGCGGGGCACCTCTTGACATTCCCACCAATGATGCACAATGGCCCTGATTTACCCACATCCTTACCAACACTTGTTATTTAATATTTTGTTTGTTTTATATGGTCAGTCTCATAGGTATAAGGTGGTAACTTATGGTTTTGATTTCTATTTTTTGAATAACTAATGGTGTTGATCTTCTCACATGCTTATTTTCTTTAGAGAAATGTCTATCAAGTCCTTTGCTTGTTTTTGAACTCTTTTCTTTTCTTTTTCTTTTTTTTTTTTTGGTGTTGTTGTGGGCAGTGGTTTTTTAAAGTGCTGCTTTACTCCCAATCAAAAGAACATGCACATTCCTTTACCAGAAGCCACTGATTAGCTCACACCCACTTAAGAACTCCTACAGATAGGTTTGCAATGACCTGGGAGCAGCCTTCCCAGAGTTGTCTGTCTTGATGGAGGACGGGGAGTGCAGGTGGGGCTGTAGGGGGAAAGAAGGGGAACATCCACCAGGTCTCCCTAGATGTGGCAAAGAGCCAAAGAAACTGTTTCTTGATCTGGAGGTGGGTACAGAGTTTGTTTACTTTGAAAAATTCTTACAATTTACTCGCTATTGTCTATGCATGTTATACTTCAAGAAAGAATCAGAAGAAAAAAGAGAACAAAAACTCTGCCCACTCAACAGATTCTATAGTTTCCTAATATGTCTATTTAGTAGTAAGTCACCTCTGAGGGCACATCTAGACTCCAGACTAAAAGCTCCTGAATATTTTTAAAAAATGAAAATAAGAATTTTCTAGTGGTCAAGAGTAAGAGAAGATGCTTCACTTGTCCAACCATTATCACAAGACAGTGATTTTTTAAAAGGCAAATTTGATCATATCTCTCTGCAAAGTAAAAACATTCATAACTTCCTGTTACAGTTACCACATAACCTGAACTCTTTCTCCTAGACCAGGAGGCCCTTCCTGACCTGGCCCCTGCCTGCTTCGTATCCTCACCTTTACCACCGGTTCCCTGGCTTAAATGCCACAGTAACACAGGTCTCCTCTCTGGTCCTTAAGTTCACCCAGCCTACTGTCTCCTCTGTATCCACTGCTTCCTCTGCTGGGCAGCTGCTCCCTGGTTATCTGTACATCTGTCTGTCTCTCTGTCTGTCTCTCTCCTTCTTCCTCTCCTGTGTCGGGGCTCATCGCAAATGTCACTTTTCCATGACGTCTTCTCTGATCATCTCATGTAAAATAGGCCCTCCATCATTATCACTTTCCTCTTCATCTCCTAGTTCATTTCCTTTATGGCGTGTCTTGACGACTTGTCTTCTCCACTAGCACATAATCCTCCACGAAAGCAAGGACCTCGTCAGTTCTGCTTGCCACAATATTGTCCAGGGCTCACCCTGGTAAAGGTCTGTAGTGTTGCACAAATGCCTAACTGCTACATAAACGAATGAAGGCATGGATGGCTCTAAATTAACTGGAAAGAAACCAGGTTGGGGTGGAGCACAGCAAACAGCATGTTCCCCCGTAGTATGGTTTCCATTGCACAATTTGCATGATGTGGGTATTCGGTTAGGAGCAACGGAGAGTTTACAGTTATTTCTCCTCTGACATCTCTGTGTGGACAGGCTTGCCTACAAGTCTCAGCAGGAAACAGACATATCCCTCCCAATGGCACGGTTTTCTCCCCTCAATGAACACAGCTTCAGTCCAATGGCTTTAAATGCTTTTCTAATGCAAACATAGCCCACAGAGGGAGTTGGCTAAATTGAAGCATCTGGGATTTTGAGGGGCCCTCCTGGAACAGGGAAGACTGGGGTAAAGGAAAGAAATGAGGGTAAGCTCCTTACAGAAGAGGCTGGGTGGGTCCTGAGTGTGTAGGATCCTGCCTTGAGCTTTGCAGAGGGAGCCCTGAGGTAGGGCATCTCATGCGTTTGGTGTTTCTTCATATGGATGACCTTTGACAGCAGAGTGCTAACACATAGGAGGACATGCTCCTCAAAGTAGATGTGCTTCACTCACAATAACCACTGTCCTCAGAGCCCTGTGAATCTCAGACAATGGTTGGCTTCTGTACAAACAGGGTAGAAGCAGGCCTGGCAACATGGTTGGCTTAGGCATGAACAGCAGGAATAAATGAGAAAACTACTAAACCTAACATGAAATCTTGGTCACTGTGTGATAGCAGCCGGGCTGCCCTTTGCTGAGAGCAGTTTGCCAGAAATTAATCAGCCACAGGTAGGTACAATGGTCTGTCTTTCTTCAAGGAAGTTAGTCCAGAATTTTTACTTCCTTGGGTTTTGACGCACAATCTGTGATAGAAATGCAAGTCCTTGGGGCCTCTGCACTACTGTCTCCTCTGTTTACAGCAGTTGACACCCAGGTCTTGATGTGGCCAGAACGTATCGTTCAGGTCTTGCTCCAGTGCCTCCCCTTGGAGGGGCCTTCCCTGGTGACCTGACTCAAAGGGGCTTCCCCCGCCTCCTGGCAGCCGCTCTCTGTCACACCAGCCTGTTGTAGAGCCTTCGTGACATCATTACTACATGAAGTGCATTCATGTGATTTGCTTATGTGATTGTCTGTCCCCCTTTACCAGATTGTAAGCTCCACAAGTGCAGAGACTTTGCCACCATCATAACTTCAGTACTCTAGGTGCTCAATAAATTAATTTCCTAGAATACCGGAGATTCCAAAGTCATTTGGTAATGTAAAATGGTGCAGTCACTTTGGAAAACAGTCTGGCAGTTCCTCAAAAGACTACACATAGAGTTACCAGATGCCCTAGAAATTTCATTCTTAGGCATATAACAAAGAGAAATGAACACACACTTGTATGTCACACAACTTGTACATGAATTGTTCATAGCATAATTTTTCATACTACATAAAAGTGGCAATAACCTCAATTTATATCAACTGATGGGTAAATGAAATATAGTCTCTCCATACAATGGAATATCATTTGGTAATAGAAAGGAGTGAAGTGCTGAAACATGCTACAAAATGAATGCAACTTTAAAAAATTATGCTAAGTCAAGATGCCACTCATGAAGACTATATATTGTATGATTCTATTTCTATGAAATGTTAAGAATAGGCATGTCTATAGGGATAGAAAGTAGATTAGTGGATGCCTAGGAATGGAGAGGTGGGCCAGATCTGGGGAGTGGTGGCTAATGGGTGCAGAGATGATGAAAATCTTCCAAAAATGAGTATGGTGATGGTTGTACAACTGTGCAGATGTACTAAAAACCATTGACTTGTACACTTTAAGTGAATGAATGGTATGATAGGTGAATTATATTTAACTAAACCCATTATTTAAAAAATGTGATATGTATGATACCTAAAATTATGTATTCATTCAATCTTTCAACATGTATCCATCACCTACTTTGCAACAGGCTTGGGGCTTAACCAGGGGCATCACAGGTCAACAACGACAGGTTCTACCTTCGGGAAGAAATAATCAGCTGAAGTGTTGTAGCTTCTATGACAACTTCCCACCTTATTTCACATTCTGTAGGGGAAACCTGATCATTAAAAATGGGGTGCAGTGGAGACTTCTCTCTGTTAAGTAAAATCCAAATTACCTTGTTTCCTCGGGCACACACTGGATTACATCTCTTAGCTTCCCTTGCAGTTGGGCAGCCTTGTAACTGAGCTTTAGCTAACAGTTTGGGAGGGTAGGTAATACATCAGTTTCGAGTCTGGCACATAAAATCTTGTTTCCCCTGCTCGTCCATGCATTTCTTTCCTTCTGCCATTGGGATGAAAGTAAGCATGCTGATCCTGGAAGTCACACGCTGAAGACGGCAGAATCTTCATCCCTGAATGAGTACATGGAGCAAACCTCTCAAGCTGACCCATAATTGCATTGCTAGGAATTGTCATGCTAGGAAGAAATAAAACTCTCACACTAAAGCAACACTTAGTGTTACCCTAACACACACTGGGATATAATACAAAGACAGAAATACTGTACATGATGAGGTCCCTTACAGTTCGTTAAAAATCTATGCTTGTAGATGCTATTTTCCTTCCGATAGAAAGTGATAATTTTATCAGGCTTTGATTAAACATGGGTTACTGTTTTTATTACTTAACCCTGGTTTGGTTTCTTCTACTCCTTGAGGACTCCTAGTACTTCAGCATCAGGTGTCTGGAGAGATCGTGGGAGGGGACAGGGTAGTTGTGGTTAAATCTCGTGGCACAGGAAAATACTGGGGTCAACCCCCTGGCAAAAGCGCTGTCCCTCCTGTCTCCATCATATCCCTTCCTAATTTATTTTCCCTCTTTGGGAAACAAACTTTACTACTTTATAACTAACCTTGATAGTAATTGAAACCCAATTCCATTCATTTCATCACTCTAGATGGCAAAGGATATTCTTTAGGATGGATTCTAACTCAGGGGTGGCAAACAAATTTTGCCATTTGTTACAATAAGCTCGCTTTAGGGAGACCAAGTTGCCCTGATCATATTATTAAGCATTTGATAAAACAAGAACACAAGGACACAAAGAAACAGAGTTGTCCTCATGTGCATTCATGGTGGAAAAAATTGAGAATCACTTCCCGTCGTAATTCCTGCACTTACTGCCAGGCCCCAGATTCTTTCCTTTGCCCAGAAATAAGAGATGGTGGGATTAAGTCAACAAGGGCAGTTCTGGTGACCCTTCACAGGCCAGCAGGTGTTTAGACCTGGGTTCTTACTCTCAGAGGGCCAAGAGAAGAGGAGGAAGAACACGGGAGGAAAAAGTGTTGTCGGGGCAGGTGGCGCCAAGGTTCTGGCAGTGTGTAGAGTGACGGGAGTCCCTGAGCTGCAGGCTAAAGAGATGAAAGGGAACAGCCAGGGATTGTTTTAAAGAAGATGCCCCCAAACCCTGGGGGGAAATGCAAACTGATGCAGAAAAGAGAGAGGATCCTACCCAGCAGGGCTTTTCTGCCTCTCTGCAGTTCCTGCTGTCTCAGGGACTTTCAAAACAGATGGTTGTCAGGAGTATGATCCCAGGGTGGTGTAAAAGGGATGCTGAATGAAAAGGAGAATGCAGGCAAAAGGGAGATCTTTTATGAGGCATTTAAAAGCCATAGTTGCCATCACGACTGGAAGCAATCTATAAACGTGCAGTAACTTTTGGTGTGATTTGAGGGACTTAGCACTCACCTACACTGCTGGCAGGAGTGTGAATGGTACGGCCTTTATAGAGGGCAATTTGACACTACGCATCAAAAGTCTTAAAACATTAGCAATTCTCCATCCCTCCAGTCAGAAACTGTGTGCTCTTTGATGCAATGATTGCATTTCTAGTAATTTATGTGAAATTTAAAAAGTAAAGAAAACAAGGTTTTCATTGTCAGAATGTTTGCAGTACAATATATTACTTGAAAAGTTTGAGATGATAATGAGGTTGTAAGGGAAATTTTGAAAGATTCTGAAATTGACTTGGAGTCTTATTTAGCTATCTCCATCATTATTTGTTTGAGTATGCTATTTTACAACTTTGTACAGAAGTTCACTCGTAGAAAACTGATAGTAAAGCAAATTGGTGGACAAATTGTGTCTGGTAAAATGCAACTGTTTATTTCTCTGTGGGCAGGGTCAGGTTTGAACATTTTTGTATCCACTTGTTAATTCGTGTCAGTATTCATTACCCGACTCTAAATGTGAGATACCTGGAGGTCTTTTTGAACTGGTTGTAATATTCAATATCTTACTGGTTTCTAATTAACTGATGAGATAAATAAAATCTTCGACATGTGTTCATTTTAAATTTGTCTGGAGTCCTAGTGTTCTCCTCTTTAACATTTATCCTTCAATATGGCAGTCGGTTAAATCGATTGTGGTATATTTATATAATGGAATTCGTGGTAGATTTAAAAGTTGCTACTGGAGCACATTTACTGACACAGAACAAGGCAAGCTCAGAATCATATACACAGTACCAGTTCTTCTCATGTGGAAATATAAATATGAACCCGTGTATGTGTACACATGTGTATGAGTATCTATGTGAGTGTACTATACAGAAAGAAGAGAGATGGGGTTCAGGACATACTGCCCCCAAATATGGCACCTTGGCATATTGAATATTTAAGCTAAAAGAGTTTGTGAAAGAACAGAAGCCAGAAGATCTCTCTGACCTTCCCTCTGCCCCGTCCCCTTGAAACGTAAGACCCTCATGTGAAAGGTGTCCTCCTTGTACCCGAGGAGAGGAGCAGCCTCTTCTCCAGGAGGGAAGTACACTGAGAAGAACCTGAATGTTTCCCCAGCTACTGCACTTAGCTCGTGCTCTACCCTCTCGTATCTCTCCACAACGTGCCACTCTCCATCAGACCCAGCACAGAGCCACTCAGGCTCGCCCTTTGCTTCCCTTCTCCATTTCCATGTGACAGCTCATGGACAACCTGCACTAGATACATCTGTGCACTTTCCCCTGTTAATTCTTCGTCACTCTAATTTACAGATCTAAGCAGGGATGTGAAGAGGGTTGAGAAAAGCTCTTCTCTCTGCTACTATGTGTGTGTGTGTTTCAGCTCTGGAACGATCTACGTCTCTAGGTCATAACAGGGATCACCTCTGGGGAGTGGAAGTAGAAGTATTTAATTGTTCTAGATGCTTAAATGTACTTTCTCTAAAATGTATGACATTGACATTAAGAAAATGCATTTTTAAAACATGCGGTGGGATAAGCAAGACCACTTTTACCTTGTACTTGGTTGTTTTCAGATTTAAAAACTCAGTCCCTCATGTCTACATGAGCTCAGGACAGTTCTGGTTTCTGCCTGTTGTCCCCACATGAATAATTAGACCCCCTCTTTAATTCTCAAAACTATGCCAGTTTGAAAGAAAAATTATGTTCATTTTACTTCTGGGATATAAGATCACATGATTTAAAAAATAAGTGGTTTAACATTTTTAAATAGATTTTATTTATTTGTTTTTAGAGAGGGGAAGGGAGGGAGAGAGACAGAAACATCAACGTGTGGTTGCTTCTCACATGCCCCGCACTGGGGGCCTGGCCCACAACCCAGGCATGTGCCCTGACTGGGAATCGAACCTGCAACCATTTGGTTTGCAGCCCGCGCTCAATCCACTGAGCTATGCCAGCCAGGGCTAAGATCACATGATCTTATATGTGACATGTTTGAAACATGTCATGCCTCAGTGACATAAGCAGTATAAAAAGAAACTAGAATACTGTGAGTGATTTTATAACTCACCCCATTCAAAATCGGAGTTTTCTCTAATCCAGAAAGATAGTCTTTCAAAAACAAAGTATGCTTGCCTTCACAGATTCCACAATTGCGTGATTTAATTTTCTGAATGAATGGGGGAAATAAATGATCACAGCATTTCTGGGCACTTACATTTACCTCAAGTCAACTGAATATTTTAGGGGGAAAAGTGTTCCAGAAGGCAAGTATGCTAAAAAAACGTCTTAAAATTATTTTTTTCTTTTGTTTGTAGATTTTACATAACTGCAAACAACTTGAAGATTTTAGGACCAAGAAGAGGCTTCAGATAGAAAGCAGAATTTATCTTGTCTGCAAGTTTGGCAGAGTGAAGCCTTTACAAATCCACCATCAATCCCATTCCGGGCTCTCCTGGTGGGGAACCAGCGGTTCAGAAAGTGAGCTTTTCAAATGTAAAGTAGGGTGTCCCCCCACCCCAGCCTTGCAGACAACATAAAGTCTTAAAAATTCAACCCTCAATTGTTACAAGGCATTTGTAAGGGCTGAGTAGGGGTTGGGCAGAAAGCCATGGTCTTTATTCAAGCCAAAGCCCTGGGAGACGGGAGATCAATTTATATAAACTGGGAGTTCTATATTTTTCTGAATCTTCTTTTCCTGTATTAACATTTTACTGGAATCTGATAGGGAAACTTTTACCTAATCCTAGAGATTAAGTAAAAAACTTTCTTTAACTCCTAGTGGAGTTAGTCTGATCCTCTGTACTTTCTAAGCTAGATGTGGGAAAGTAACTTCATAATAAAGTAAAGTCTCCTTTTATTCGTGTATTTTGCCATGAAGGCAGCACAGAATTCATTGAATTTTTCTAAAGGGAAAAATTCTAACATGATTAATTTCTTATATCACTAAGTTTCCAGATACTTGGAAGACACATCTTGGGTTATCTAATGAAAGAGAAGGGAAGAAGGAAGGGAGGGAGGGAGGGTAGGTGGTGGGCAGTTAGACAGACACGAGCAGAGCAGGATAACACACCAGGTACAGACAGATGATCACCAGGGGAGAAAACCCTAACTGCCGAGCAATGGGCAAAACTGGGAAAACTGAGACCTCGCCCCCAGGGCAACCTTTCCTCCCCCAGCACATCTCTGGTCCTGTGGTTTAGACTCCTTGACGGTTTATATTGCTGGTCACAAGGTTCAGACCCTCCCCTGGCATGTGCAGGTCACCTGGGTTAGACCCTTTAGAGAAGGGGGAATGAACAAGGGGGTCAGAGAACAGCCCTTAAGCTTTAAGGACAGTGAGGTTCTGACCCACATCAGTTACATCTAGGCCTCAGATGTGTTTCAGCTCCAAGCCCAGAAAAGCAGCAAAACCAGACAAGGGATGCTAATATCAAGACCAACTGCACAGACAAATGACCCCCTACCCTGGTGCCAACAAATCAGTAGACACCACAGCCTGTGAAAGGACCCACCTGTAAAATTGATGAATATTCTCTTGGGATCCTCCCCTGTGCTTCCAGGTAAATATCCTTGAGATGGGGGACCCAGTGCTCTCCCTCCCCAAAGCACTCCCACGCCTTTCTCCACCCCCCTCACCCCAGGTGCATTTCCCTTATCTCTTGCTTTCTCCTAAGCTCCAAGGGCCCTTCTTTTGTCTCTGCAACTTGTTCCTTGAGCCTATTCATTCTACTGCTTACTACTTCTACCCCTGTGACTTTCCCCATAAACTTTCCCTTATATTTGAGCCTCGACTCTAAATTCTTTCTTAGCCAGAGCTCATGCATCCAGGTGCTGAACCAAGGTCGGGTCTGACTCCACCAGCTGAACACCTGGTGCCATTCTTGTTGCAAACAGAAGGAAGAGAGGAAGATAGGGAGGGGAGGAGGGAGAGGAAGAGACGTTAAGAAAGGAAAACAAAAAAAAAAAAAGGAGCAAATAGCTAATTCAGTTACTAGGCAAAATAAGTAGGGTATGCTGAGAACTTGTTTTTTATACTTCATAGTTACCAATGCTCCTATAAGTTTAAGGGATTTCAACCAGAAGTAGAGTTTTTCTTGCACTGTGATTTTCTTTGGCTAGACTTTAGCAAATGAAGACAACTTGAAAGACTGTGGAAACATAACAAATATAAAAAGAATTTTCTGCCAGTCAGGAGTGAAACAACCCCAGGAATGATTTAATCATGTTGTTGGGAGTCCAGCGGTGTCCACAGTAGCAGATCTCCACTGCCCTCCAAACCTGTGAGTCTGGGTCAAGTTCTGAGTAATATTGTAGCGTCACTGCTTCAGTGAAGGACAGTAACACATAATGAAGCAATCGGATCCAATATTAAATTCTTTGGTAAGAGCCGACTACTCAATGCCTTGACAGAATATGAATTAAATACTTTATGTTGTAGTCCCAGAGCAACTGGGCAATAGGAATTTATATGCTGTTATTCTTGAAACGACTCTGTCCCTGGCAGGAGTAGGGGCCTGTGCACTGTCTTCCTGGTGTGGAGCTGGAGAATAATTTATATGCAAGGAGGGAGAAGAGTTTCTCCTTTGCCTGAAACAAAGACTATTTTTAACTCTCAGTTGAGAAGATTCTGTTTTCTGGCTCAGGCACCTTTCAGATTAGCATGCTTCCTAAAATTGAAACGACTCATTAGGATCTGCACTGTGAGTGGGCTGGAGGCTTGGTGCTCGCACATCTCTCTGCAGAGCCATCTCATCTCGCAGCCTCTGGAGAAGTCCCTCCAGCCACCCACGCACCAGCTAACTGGGGGAACCTGACTGAGGGCGGACCTGACTGATAACCTCGTTATCACTGAAGAAAAGCTTTCGTGACCAAAAGGTGAAACAGTGCAGAAAGATTTACTTCTTTTTTATTGTTGCTTTCTTTCCAGGCCCGTTTTTTCCTTTCTTTCCTTTTTTTTTTTTTTTGGAGGGGAAGGAGGTTTAGCATTAATTGCACCACTTCAAGCGTAAACTGTTACAAGGCCATCATTCATAAGGGCCAAGTTTCAGCAAAGGTGGTGAGAGAGTAAGAAATGGGGGAAAAACATGCTGTCAGAAACTGCAATCCATTTGACAGAAAGGCAGGTCCAACCTCGGCATTTCGGGGAAGGAGAAGAAAGAGGGGCGGTAACGGCCCTGTGCCTGCCCTGTGCAGGGTGGAGGTTCTGGGTGATCTCTTTGACTCAGTGACAGAGGGCATGGGCAGTGAACAAATCCAAACTGGCATACGTGGGAGAAGACGAGAACTTTCCAAAAGGCAGCTGGTTGAGATGGACAGACAGAGGCAGCAAATAATGGGGTTGATACGAGAAAACGGGTGGAAATGTCTGGAGGAAAATGGGAGTCTATGGAAAACACCTGCCCGTGCCAACTTCAGAAGGTGGCCCGCGGCCCTGGAAAGCTGGCTGTGGTTCAGGTTGTCTAGGGGACTTATCATAAGCCTGTAGCAGTTCATCACAAGGAAGAGTTGTGCCCTCATTCGGGACGGATCACTTGCGGCCTCATTTGGAGAGTGTGGGCTGCGGGGCTCATCACTCTCTCTCCCTGCACCTAACCGGCCACCTAGCAAATCAAAGCAGCTCAGCAAATGCTTATTGAATTAGTGCCACGAACAGTTAAACAAAACACATATGTTTTATTTGAAAACCGGGCAGACTCTTCCACAGTAAATTTAGTCACGATAAATACTGGTATTGTTTTAGGAAGAGTAAAGAAAGAGAAAACTGGAGACTGAGAAGAGAGGAAAAAGACAGTGATTTAGATGGTACGACAGGAACGCTTTGTCGAGCGGCTTCGGGTTTGGGGTAAGATAAAGGAGGCTGAAGCCAAGTATATTTTGATGCCCTGGAACTGAGCTCCTGAGACACATCTGGAATTCAAATAACAGGGGCTTTGGGCCCTTTTCTGTGCTGGGCTTGTGGGCACAGTGGAATACTAACTCTCCTCCTCCTCTCCTGGAGCTCTCATTCTGGACGGGGAGGCTGACATCCAACATGCATTGGAGGCAGCTACAGATAGAGCCAGGGCATATGGTGGTGGCAGCGGCGGTGTTGTATGTGTGTGTATAGAGGCAACTGTGGCTATGGACAGGGTGGCTCAGGGAAGCCAAAGAGGCCATGTGACTTCGTCCTCTGTGTTATGTCCTCTGGCACAAGACCACTGAGGATGAAACATAGGCGGCTTTGGTTTTGTACACTGCTGATGAGCGGCAGCAGCAAGTCGTCGTGTAGACACATCAAATCCTGTTGCAGGGCAGGAAACAAAGCAAAGCTGAATAAAAATAAAATGTTGTGAGTTTATTTTCTGGGGCATGGGAATTTGGATCTATTTATTCCAGACATATGTAGTCAGTCCGAACATGCAGCAGGTACGGCGTTTGTTGTAATAAACGAGGTAGACCCTGTCCTTGACATCACAGAGGGAGAATGTCCAATCTCGGACCAGGGCTCACAGACTCAAGCGCCTACAGGACGAGGCCCAGGTAGAGACTGTGGCCAGCTGGAGGGTGCTCGTCTGGCTGAGGGGCAAGCTGCAGTCACTTCCTGGGGTTGCTGCCCTCAGCCAAGCAGACCCACTCTGGCCAGGTGTGATTTTTAATAGGAGCTAAAAATCCCTACTTTTATGTAAAATGTTCTGACTTTTTCAATGTTTCTATGAATTCAAGTTTTCATAAACATTACATGAGCCAAACACAACGCCTACAGTCCCTATTTGGCCTGCAGTCTGCCAGCTTGTCCCTCCTGTGTTAAACAATTCTAATGAATCATTGTGGCAGAAAGAACAATCGGGCACTACCTGAAGCCGTAAAGAGGGCCCCTACACTAGTCAAGAAATGCATCCCTGAAGGGTTTGTGTCAAAGTTACCACGTGGAGGACAGCTGCTTACATTAGTCGATTTTCATTTCCTGTTGACTATTGTGGCTAGATACCGTTTTGAGATTCCTTTTGCTCTCCCTAGACTTTTCGCTGTTCTTTCACTTACTCAAACTGGTCTCAGACTTTCTGTTCTGTTGCCTCAGGGGAAATGTGTCAGCACCAATGCAGAATTAATTTGCAAATCTTTCTGGGTTTTATTTTCCCAAGGCCCCGAAGCTGAGGAGTAATTTGCAGAAGAGGTAAAAGGGGGAAGACTTCTTCCAGTATAAGCAGTCCTGGACAACCAGTGGGCAAAGTAGTGCTTATTGCTGACCCAAGCAAAAAAGACACTCCCCCTAGACTGGCAAGAGTCAGGAGAAGGGAAGAAGAAACGAGAATGGGTCCAGAGCAGTGGGGATCTCACTCCGCCTCTTGCTGACACCTTCATTGGTGCATGTAGGCAGAGGGCCTGCAGGCAGCTTAAAGAATACAGCTGTACCCCCTGAACGGCATCAGGAACCACCAAGAGCTGCTGGACAAGAAGGGGCCACGCAGACAGGACAGCAGGTACATTTCAGTGGAAGCTGCTGGTTGCCGGTGCGTACAACCAAAGGACCTTTGGGACACCAGTAAAGGTCTTGGAACCATGGCACAGCCCTAAGGGGAGGG
>PVKM010029660.1:0-17655 GCA_004027735.1 Carollia perspicillata | reverse complement strand
TAATCAGAGACATTGAAATAAAGAACCATCTGACAATAACCAGAGGAGAAGGGGGAGAGGGATAATGGACGAATATAGGGAAAAGTCCATCAAGGAATATGTAACCAGGACACATGGGCAAAGCTAAAGGGGGTAGGTTCAATGGTGGGAGGCAGGGGTGGGTCAAGCGGGGGGTGGTATGGGGGGTGGAAATGGAGACAACTGTACTTGCACAACAATAAGAAAAATTTAAAAAAGAGAATCTTTTCATATGTCTATTAAACTCTTTGGGAAAAAAAAGATCTCTGATAGGACAAGAAAGGTGTGCAGAGAAATCATCTGGGATCTTCCAAGATATGTTAAGTATTTTTATCATAATCTTAAAAGTGGTGGAAAGCTGTTGAGTATTTTTTAGCAGGTGATGTCTTAATAATAATTATGTTTTTATGATATCACTCTGGCTGTGACATATATGATGGTTGAAGGTAAGCAATTTGAGAATTCAGTTAAGTGGACTATTGCAATAGTTACTATGTGAGATAAAGTAGCATTAACTATGTGATGATGGTGATGGTATTGAGAGTAGTATGTAGACTTGAGAAGTATTTAGGATATACATTTGACAGAAGATAATGATGAATAAATTTTGGACATTAAGGTAAAAAAATCTTTCTGGGAGAAAATATAAGATCAGTTTGGGACATGAGGAGTTTGAGTTTCCCTTCAGACATGTAAATGGTGAAGGTAAGTATGCAGTTGGATACCCATTTGAGGAACTCAGAGCTGAGGTCTGAGTTAGAGATATAGAGATCAATACAGATATAGAGAGGTACAAGTGTAGGTATAGGTATAGACATAGATATAGGTATTGATATTTGTGAAAGAAGTATATGTGTGTATATGTGTCTTTATGCAATAGGTGATAACTGAAGAATATAAGGTGGGTGAGACTGTCCAACAAGTGTGTTTAAAGTAAGAAGATAAGAGAACTTTGAGGAATTTAACATGTAGCAATAAGCCAGATAGAGCTATATAAAGGAAAATAAATAAGAAGGCTGTATAGAGAACAGAGGAGTCTCATGCCCTAGAAGCTTGGGGAAAACTAGGCTTTCAGAAGGTAGAGTGCTCAACTATGTCAAATTTTGCTTTGGGATCAAGTAAGATAAGGGCTATACAATAGCTGTTGAATATGGTAAATTTAAGCCCTGAGTCAGCATAGAAATAGCTGTACTGATTTAGGTTATAGGGGCAGTAAGATAAGAGGAAATGGGACTGCAAGTATAGATAATTCACTATTAGAAGTAAGGTCACTTACTAACTGTGATGGGGAAAGGTTGCCAAAATATAAGGAGAATTAGAAAACTTTAAATAGTCATTAAAATAAGAGAACAAGTTGAAAATGGAAATATAGTAGAATGATTATGCAATGTTTTGTAACTACTTTAAGCTGGTGACATCAGTCTGTTTTAGGGTATCACATTCTCTGATGTTGCAGTTGCTCAGATTTAATTAAATGTCAATCAAATAACATTCATTGATATCTTTTGCACAGCAGGGCAGTATCAATGCATTGGGGAATGCAAACATCAGTAAACTCAGACTTTGTTTTTTACTTATCCAAGATAATTAAAACTCTATGTCTTGGGGTTCTCATTTTAAATTCAGTTTAACTAGTATTAGAATAGTCTACTAACAAATAGCAATTATGAGTTCTGGAAAAATATTAAAGCATAGAGAACTCTTTAAAGGCATGGGGGAAGAAACAAAAACATTAAGAAAGTACAGGTAGTTCAAACTTTCCAAGAAGTTAAGTGGCACAGGGTGAGAGCTATGTTAAGGTGGCTTTTGGCCTGAAAAGATTGGACAGACACATGACAAAGGGTTCCTTCAACTCAAACAGAAAGCTACAGTCTTACTGACTTGAGGAGATCTAAGCACAAAGTTCAGGGCCACAAAGAGAGTTGATAATTGAGTGATGAAATCTCAGAAATGATGGAGTCACAGGATGAGGGAGGCTAATAACTTTATATAGAACTCCCCATAAATATTTGAAAGACTCCTGAATTGTGTACAGGAGGAAAAACCAAGGACCACTGCTTCATCTGGACAGAAATTTCAAATGCTACCTGTCAGAGAGGAGACAGGAAATTCAGTATCACTAAATTAGACTGGCTTTGAAAACATCTTAAAGCCTTCATTAAGACACAGAATGGATTATATCTTAGGAATCAATACTCTGATAAAAGACTAAGGATCTGCCTGACTATTAAGGATAAAACTTAAGTCAATGCATCCTAGGAAGTGCTAAAGCAAGTTGCTACAAGTTCATAGTAATTAGACAATAATTTTTATGTACCTGCTGATACAAAAATCAACACTTCTATAGGAGATAAGATTCTCTAAAATGTATCATCTATGTCCACCATACAAAAAAATATTAGAAAAGAGACAGCATTAACTACCATAGTCAAGGGAAAAGCAATCAACACACACAACAACAAAGTTTTAAAGAATTCAGATTTTAGATTTACCATACAAGGAATTCAAAAAGATATTATTTAAAAACCTTTACAATGTAAATAAATTAAGAGGTCAAAGCCAGTGAACAGATTGAGAATTTAATGCCCCAAAATGAGAAACAATGAAAAGAAGTATAACTTGATTTATACTATTAAGAGGATGATATCTGAAATGAAAATTCACTACATGAAATTAACTGACAATTGAAGATAACAGAAAAACATGTTCAATGAACTTGAAGACATATAAATTATCCAATCTAAAAACCAGAAAGAAGAATAAAGAGAGAGAACAAAGAGAGAAGATCCTCAGTTACCTGTGGAGCAACATTAAACTGAATAACAAGTGTGCAATTGTTGTCTGAAAAAGAGATATATAGTATCAATAAAGCAGACATCATATTCTAAAAAAAATAATGAAGAGGAGGGCAAAGGCAAAAAATTGAGACAGCTGTAATAGAATGACAATAAAAATAATTTAATAAAAAAGATTTTAAATATTATAGAAAATGGTACTCAAATAGACCAAATTCCTGAAGTGATGCACAGATTTTTTGTAAATAGATATATTTTTGTTTAAGAAATCACTTATATGATAACATAATATATACTAATGTTATAAAATGTAAAATGTTTAAAAAAGCACAAGAAAGAAAATAAAAACCACTTAGCATATTACCGCTCAGATAGAATAATCATATATTTTTTTATTTTATAAAATATAAAATGTCTATAAATATAAAAATGAAAATATTTAAAAAATAACAAGAACTTCCAGTTTCTGTTTCCACAAGAAAGGAGCTTGAATGTCACCCCTCTGTCCTAACAACTAGTAAAAGCTGAACGACTGGAAAATCACCAGCTCTCCCCAGAGAGGGTAGGACACAGGCCAAACCACTGCTACCAATTTTAGATAGACAGGAGACACAGGGAAGTGCAGCTTACTGGAGCAGAGACTCACTAGAAGAAACCATTGAGGGAAGCTATTCAATGGTACAAATATCAGAACTATAATTAATAAATTTCTTGAGCCTTAGTGTGAAAAATTATGAAAGTGAATAACTGCAGGGGGACCCAGTCATGGGGCCCCCACAATATTGTGAGATTTACCTCCAGGAGTTAGAGTTCCCACAATAAATACAGAAGAAAATTCTCTCATGCTTCCAGCAAGAAGAAGAGAAAAGGAACCATTTTGAAGTATGTCAAAGCACTCTGTTCTTTTTTTAACTGATTGTTGAGACAGAGGGAAACATTAATTTGTTGTTCCACTCATTTATGCATTCATTGCTTACTCCTTGTACATGTGCCCTGACTGGGGATCAAATCCACAACAGTGGCGTATGCGGATGATGCTTCAACCAACTGTGCCACCCAGCCAGGACTTTCTGTTCTTCTTAATAAGGTCTGGCCCCAGAAGAAAACGGTTAACCAGAACCTACACTTGGTGGGGTATGATCAGATACTACTTGACCCGGGGGAAGAAAATTACCCAACTCCAAACCACACTAGCCATCCTGTTCTATCTAAAGTGGGGGGCAGGGTGGAAACAGAAACACTTGTGAAGTTCACAGTCCTGAAGCAGAGGCTCTCTGAAAGATGCATACCTAGTCACAAGACTATAGAATGCTTCCTCTACCCATACATCTCACCACCATATTGCTAAAGTCCTTTATAGTAGTCCCTTTACCTGATAAATCATGTTTGGCTATCAAGAAAAAATGACAAGTTTTTCCAAAGGGCAAAAACCACAATTTGTAGAGACAGAACAAGCATCAGAACCAGACATGGCAGAGATGTTGGAATTATCAAAATTGGAAATATAAAAACAACTATGATTAGAATACTAAGAGCTTTAATTAATAAAATAGCATGTAAGAACAGAAGGTCTAGGTAAGCAGAGAGATAAAAATTCTAAGAAAATAAAAAAGAAACACTGGAGATCAAACATGCTGTATGGAGATGAAGAATAATTTTGATGGGTTTATTAGTAGACTAAACACAGCTGAGGAAAGAATCCCTGAGCTAGAGAATATATCAAGAGAATCCTTGAAAACCAAAAAGCTAAAAGAACAAAGACTTTTAAAAAAAGACTATGTAAGGACTATGGAACCACAGCAAAAAGTGTAGCATACACATAATGGACATACACCAGAAGAAAGGGAGGAACAACACAAAGAACTAAAAATGGAGAGATGTAATATATTCAGGGATAAGAATACTCACTATTTTTAAGACATAGTTCTTTCCAATTTGATATGTAAAATAAATACTTCCTAATCAAAATCCCAGCAAGTTATTCTGCGACTACTGAGAAAGTAACTCCAACTTTATATGGAGACACAGAGTATACAACACAAATTGTAAGAGAACAACAAAGTTGGAAAACTGACAGTACTTGACTTCAAGATATATTATACAAGTACAGTCATCAAGATAGTGTGTTATTGGTAAAAGAATAGACATTGGACCAATGGAACAGAATGGAGAGCTCAGAAAT
Source organism: Carollia perspicillata (assembly GCA_004027735.1). NCBI lineage: Eukaryota > Metazoa > Chordata > Mammalia > Chiroptera > Phyllostomidae > Carollia > Carollia perspicillata. The sequence continues at coordinate 12,660 of PVKM010029660.1, read as the reverse complement.
AGGCCCACATAAATGCAGTCAGTTGATATTTGACAAAGGAGCAAAGTCAATACAAAAGAGCACAGATAATATTTTCAACAAATGGTGCTAGAACAACTGAACATCACATATAAAAAAATGAACCTAGACTCAAATCTTATGCTTTTACAAACATTAACTTAAATCAGATCACAGACCAAAATGTAAAACTATAAAAATCCTAGAAGATAACAAGAGAAAACCAAGAAGACTTTTGTATGAAAATGACTTTTTAGATACAGTACCAAAGGTATGACATATTAAGAACTAACAGATGACCTGGACTTCATCAAAATTTCAAACTCCCTCTGCAAAATTAGCGTCAGGAGAATGAGAAGACAACCACAGACTGGAAAAACATCTGTGAAAACACAGCTGATAAAGGAATGTTATTCAAAACACAGAAGGAACTCTTAAAAATCAGTAGTAGAAAAACAACACAATTATTAATGGGCCAAAGACTTTAACAGATGCTTCACCAAAAAATACGTGTGTGTGTGTGTACACACATACATACAGGGTATATAAATGTATGACATGTTCCACATCATGTGTCATCTGGTAAATGCAAATTAAAACACTAATGAGATATCATCTATACACCATTAAAATGGTCAAAATCCAGAATACTGACAACAGCAAATGCTGGTAAGGGTATAGAGCAACAATATATCTAATTCATTGTTGGTGGAAATGCAAAATGGTACAGAAGACCACTGGCAGTTTCTTACAAAACTAAACATACCTTTACCATACAATCTAGCACTCATGTTACTCAGTATTTATGCAAAAACGTTGAAAACATATCCACACAAATACCTGTACACAGATGTTTATAGCAGTTTTATTCATAGATGCCAACATTGGAAGTAACCAAGATGTCCTTCACAGGTGAATGGAAAAATAAAGTGTAGTACATCCAAGTAATGAAATATTAATCAGTGCTAAAAATAACTGAGCTATCGAGCCATGAAAATGACATAGAGGAACCTAAAATACATATTAGCACATGAAAGAAGCCAATCTGAAAAGACTACATGCTGTATAATTCTAATTAGAGTCATGTGTCACTTAATGACAGGAATATGTTCTGAGAAATGTGTCATCAGGTGATTGCATAATTGTATGATCATAGAGTATAGTTAACAAAACTCGATTTTACAACAAAAGATAAAAGCAAACAAAACATAATCAGAAACATTGAAATTAAGAGAAATCTAACAATAGCTAGAGGGGAGTGGGGAGGGGACAGTGGGGAGAAGGGTTTGCAGGAACTACTGTAAGGGACATATGGACAAAACCAAGGGGGAGGGTGGAAGCAAGGGAGGTTTGGCTGGGGTGGGGGGGAGTGGTAGGGAGAAAATGCAGACAACTGTAATTGAACAACAGTAATTTTTAAAACCTGGGAAAATAAATATATTTTTTCAGTAAAAGTATGTGAGCTATAAAACTAGACAGAAATAAAGGAATGAAAATTTTTTTAAAAAGCCACAACTTGATTTTATAGCCCACTACACATCAAGGTTATATAATGTGCCACAGCCGCGTACATGGTCCACACTGTTGGAAATGTCATTATACAGCACCTGACTGTAAAGGACAATCTAGAAGAGGCAGAACAATGGAGACAGTGAAAACATCAGTGGTTGTCAGGGCTAGGGTAGAAAGATGAAAAGGCAGAACACAGAATGTTTAGGGTAGTAAAAATACTCTGTGTAATATGTAACAATGAACATCTGTCATCATACATTTTCCCAAACCTATAGAATTTGCAACACCAAGAGTAAACCTTAAGAATAAATCTATTCTATGCTCTCTACAAGAAACCAGCTTTGTATAACAAGATAGATATTGATTATGAGCTCAAGCATAGAAAAACAAACTACATACCATACAAATATTAGTCAAAAGAAAGCTGCATGGCCACATTAATATCAGACAAAGGAGATTTCAGGACAATGAACATTACTGGGGATAACAAGGGAGGGATATGTTACAATGAAAAAGGGTCAACTCATCAAGGAGACAGATTCTAAATGTGTGTGTACCTCATAATAGAACTTTAAAATACATGCTGCAAAACTGATACAGTCAGATGGGAAAATGAAACACCCACAATTAGAACATTGGAGATTTTGATACTTCTTACTCAGTAATTGATAGAAGAAGCAGACATTAAGTAATTATTTTAAAAACCTGAAAAAAATCACAAACAATTTGACCTTAGGGACATTTACAGAATACTCCACCCCAAAACAGTGAAATAACATTCTTTTTATGTGTATATGAAAAAAATTATCAAGGTAAACTATGGGAGAGGCCACAAAATAATTCTTAGTAAATTTTTAAAACTAAAATTATGTTAGAATATGTCATCTGGCTAATTAAATTAAAAAAGAGAAAATAACACATTTTTAAAATTAAACTGTACACTTGTAAGTAACATAGAAAAATTATGAAGGGATAAAAATATTTTTAACTGAATGAAAATAAAAATATACATCAAAATAGTGGAATATTGCTAAGATAGATCTTTCAAGGAACTTTCAAGTATTACATGTTAAAGTTAAAAAAGAAAGTCTAAATCAATGACCTAAGCATCTATTTTAAATAGAACATAAAATAAAAATGAAACCAAATTAATCAAAATGTGAGAAATAGTGAAAATAAAAGCAAAAATCAATGAAGTAATACCATAAAAGAATAAAGACTTGGTAAAGCTAAAAGGTGGCTTATAAAATAGATCAATAAAATTGATAGACCTCTAGGCAGACTGAGATAAAATAGAGGTCAGACACATATTATGAATATGAGAAATAAAAGCAAGCACATCATTACCACACTATAGATTTTAAAAATGTAGTAATTATGGAATATAGCATTTCTCCAGAAATTTTATAATGTAGATGAAGTAAAAAATAATATCTCAAAGATATAAACTCACAACACTTAGTCCAGATAATAAAAAACTTGAATTATTAAAAAAATAAATGTGACTATTTAATATGCTTTTCTTTTTTATTGTTATTCTATTACAGTTGTCTCAATATTCCCTCCTTTGCCCTCCTCTGCTCAAGCCACCCCCTACCACAACAGACAATCCCGATACCCATTGTCCATGCACTTGGGTCATGTTTTTAACTAGTCTCTTGCCCTTCTGTCCACTGTCATCTCCTCCTCCTTTCTCTCTGGCCATTGTCAATCTCTTCCATGTTTCCATGTCTTCATTTCTATTTTGCTTGTTAGTTTATTTTGTTCATTAAATTCCTCTTATAAGTAAGATCATATGATATTTGTCTTTCACTTACTAGCTTATTTCACTTAGCATAATAGTCTCTAGTTCCATCCATATGGTCACAAAAGGTAGGAGTTCTTTCTATCTTGTTGCACAGTATTCCATTGTGTAAAAATAGAACTGTGCCACAGTTTATTTTTATTTATTTGTATATTTTTATTTTATTTTTTGTGCTTCTTTTTTATTTTTATTTTTTGTGCGTCTTTTTTACTTTTTAGTTTTCAATTTTATTTTAATTTTGTTCAAGTACAGTTTTCTGTCTTTTACTCCCGTCCCAGTCCACCCTCCCCCAGTGCTCCCACCTCCCTCTCATTCCCACCCCTCTTAGTTTTTGTCCATGTGTCCTTTATACTTGTTCCTGTAATCCCTTCAGTTTTTTGATCCACTCATCTACTGATGGGCACTTAGGCTGTTTCCAGCTCTGGCTATTATAAATTGTGCTGCTATGAACATTGGGGTGCATAGGTTCTTTTGAATTGCTGTTTTTGGATCCTTAGGATACAATCTCAGCAGTAGAATCACTGGGTCAAAAGGTAGTTACATTTTTAATTTTTTGAGGAAATTCCATACCGTTTTTCACAGTGGCTGTACCAGTCTGCATTTCCACCAACCATGCACTAGGTTTCCCTTTAGTCCACAAACTCACCAGCACTTGTTTGTTGATTTGTTGATGATGGCCATTCTGACTGGTGTGAGGTGGTATTTCACTGTGGTTTTAATTTGCATCTCTCTGATGGCTAGTGATGTTGAGTATCTTTTCATATGTCTGTGGCTATCTGTATATCCTCCTTGGAGAAGTGTCTTCAGGTCCTTTACCCACTTTTTATTAGATTTTTTTTGTCCTCCTGGTGTTTAGTCATATGAGTTTTTTACATATTTTGGAGACTAAACCCTTGTCCAATGTAGCATTGGCAAGTATGTTCACCCATATGATCAGTTCCCTTTTCATTTTGATTATGGTTCTTTAGCCATACAGAAGCTTTTTAATTTAATGTAGTCCCATTTGTTTATTTTTCTTTTATTTCCCTTGCTCTAGGAGATATGTTGGCAAAAATCTAGCTACATGGGATATCTGAAATTTTACTGCTTATGTTTTCTGCTAGGACTTTTGTGGCATCATGACTTATATTTACATTTTATCTACTTTGAGTTTATTCTGGTGTATGGTGTAAATTGGTGGTCTAGTTTCATTTATTTGCATGTACCCATCCAGTTCTCCCAACACCATTTATTGAAGAGACTATTTTTACTCCATGGTGTGCTCCTGCCCCCTTTATCAAATATTAATTGACCATAGAGACATGGGTTTATTTCTGGGCTATTCTGTTCCATTGATCTATGTATTTGTCCTCATGCCAGTGTCAGTGTTTTGTTTACAGTGGCCTTGTAGTATAGTTTAATATTTGGTATTGTGATCTCTCTAACTTTGTTCTTTTCTTTCAAGGTAGCTGAGGTTATTTGAAGTCTTTTTGGTTCCATATAAATTTTTGGAGTATTTGGTCTAGATCAGTAAAATATACATCTGGTATTTCAATAGGGATTGCATAGAATCTATAGATTGCTTTGGGTAGTATGGACATTTTAATAATGTTAATTCTTCCAATCCATGAACCGAGTATATAATTCCATTTATTCGTGTGTTCCTCAATTTCTTTATTTAGTGTTCTATAGTTTTCCAAGTATAGATCTTTTCCCTCCTTGGTTAAATTTATTCCTAGGTGCTTATGTTTCTTGCTTCTATAGTAAATGGGATTTCCTCCCTAGTTTCTCTTTCTGATAGTTCATTGTTGGTGTACAGAAATGTCATTGATTTCTGAATATTGACTTTGTATCCTGCTATTTTGCTAAATTCACTTATTAGGTCTGGTACTTTTTTGGTGGAGATTGTGGAGTTTTCTATGTACACTACCATGTCATATTCAAATAACAACAGTTTTACTTTCTCCTTCCCAATATTCATAACTCAGTAAAAATTAATACACCTTATAAACAAAATGAAGGACAAAAACTACATGACTATATCAATAGATGCTAAAAAACAGTTGATAAAATCCAGCACCAATTTATGATAAAAACACTCAACAAAATGAGAATAGAGGGAGCTTACCTCAACATAATAAAGATCATATACAGGAAACCTACTGCCAACATCTTACTCAATGGGCAAAAACATACATGCACATACATATTTAAAAAAAACATACCACATATCTGAGAATATTGGTTGGTCCATATTAACCAACACCAAGAGATATTCTTATAAATAATTAGCAAAATAAGTGAACTTTAAAGTGATCAAAAAATCCTTTGAACATGTAAGGTCAAAAAAGAAGGTAACTTATACAGGAAAAATACATAACATTTAGACTTTTCAACGTAACACTTTAAGCCAAAAGAAATGGACCTAGCACATCATAGGTACTCAAGGGAAGAGACTTTGAGGCAAGGATTTTATATACAGTAAATCCTGTTTTAAGGTGCAAAGGGATCAAAAATTATTAAAGTGAAAAAGTAGGAAATATTTTCCCCATTATCTCTCTCTAAGGAATCTGTTAGGTAATAATCTTCAGACCACCAAAATGATAGAGGGACACAGAAAAAGATAATGTCATAAAGACCACATAAATAGTTACTTATAAAACTAAAATTGAATGAAAATTATTAAGAATAGACTACAGTATGTAATGGGCATACATTTGTATAATGTAGAAATCATGAGATATTAAGAAATAAGGGTAGAATAGCAGAGTGTTTATTAAGCATGTAAGTATTTTGGGAAACCTAAGAGTGATTATAATATTAATATTATAATTTTGAATATTTTTTTGTATTGTAGGGTGCATTAGTTTACTATAGCTACCATAACAAAATTATACAAACTGGGTGGCTTAAACCACAGAAATTCATGGTATCACATTTCTGGAAACTAGAAGTCTGAAATCAATGTGATAGCATGGCAGGTTTCTTCTGAGGGTTAGGAAATTTTGTTCCATGCCTCTGTCTTACCTCCTGGTAGCCTCAGGCAGTCCTTGGCTTCTAGTTGGGGTTCCCCCTGTGGTTTCACATCATTTTCCCTTAATGTATGCCTGTGTCTAAACTTCACCTGTTTTGAAGGATACAATGATTGGATTAGGGTCCACCCTGTTGATTTCATCTTGGATTATATGCAAATACCTATTTCCAAATAAAGCCACATTCACAGATACTGGAACTTAAGACTTCAACATCTTTTGGAAGACAAAATACAAGCCATAATGGATTAAAACAAATGAATAATCACAGGAAATTTTAAGTGTATAATATTTTTAACCTAGAAAATTATAATTCTTAGTGTGGAAAAAAGTAGATAGGGATTTAATAGTAATTAATAAAATGTATTGTCCCAAATCTTTTAAATTATATTTTATTGATTATGCTATTACAGTTGTCCCATATATGTCCCCTTTATCCACTTCCACCTTGCATCCCCTTCCCTCCAGATTCCCCCTCCTCTACGTTCATGTCTATGGGTCATACATAAAAGTTCTTTGGCTTCTTCTTTTCATATATTATTCTTAACTTCTCCCTGTCTATTTTGTGCTTACCAATTATGCTTCTTATTCCCTGTACATTTTCCCCTTATTCTCCCCCACCCCCACTCTACTGATAATCCTCCATGTGATCTCCATTTCTATGATTCTACTCTGTTCTGGTTGTCTGCTTAGTTTTTTTTTTTTTAGGTTCAGTTTTTGATAGTTGTGAGTTTGTTATCCTTTTACTATTCATAGTTTTGATCATATTCTTAGAGAAGTCCCTTTAACATTTCATATAATAAGGGCTTGGTGATGAGGAAGTCCTTTAACTTGACCTTATCTGGGAAGTACTTTATCTATCCTTCCATTCTAAATGATACTTTTTCTGGATAGAGTAATCTAGGTTGCAGGTCCTTGCCTTTCATGATGTTGAATACTTCTTTCCAGCCCCTTGTTGCCTATAAGGTTTCTTTTGAGAAATCAGCTGATATTCTTATGGAAATTCTTTTGTAGATAACTCTCTCCTTTTTTCTTGTTGCTTTTAAGATTTTCTCCTTATCTTTAATCTTGGGTAATTTAATTGTGATGTGTCTTGGTGTGTTTCTCTTGGATTCAACTTCTTTGGGACTCTCTGAGCTTCCAGGACATGCACTTTTAGTTCCTTCACCAAATAGGGGAAGTTTTCCTTCATTATTTTTTCAAATAAGTTTTTGATTTCTTGCTCTTCCTCTTCTCCCTCTGGCACTCCTATGATTTGGATGTTGGACATTAAAGTTGTCCCAGGGGTTCCTAAGCCTCTCCTCATTTTATTTTGAATTCTTGTTCCTTCATTCTATTCTGGTTGAATATTTATTTCTTCCTTCTGTTCCAGATCCTTGATTTGAATCCTGGTTTCCTTCCCTTCACTGTTGGTTCCCTGTAACTTTTGATTGTGAGGACGTGAAGCATATCTACCTACTCCTCCATCTTGGCCAGAATCCCTGATATTCTTATTGTCCAAAATCTTTGTCAGTTTAATCTCATGTGTGTATATTTGTGTACATGTATGTACATACATAAACACACATTAGCAGTTTTCAGTGAAATGGCCTAAAATAATAAACAATCTATAGTCCAAGCAAACAGCATATGTCATATAATACATTTATCTTTTAAAGCATATGTACATCTGCAAATAAACCAGTTATAAAACAAAATTTAAAGTTAATATTGGGGTTCAAGTGCTTGCAAAAACTAGTATTTGCATCTGTGCTTTTTTTCAAACTCATTTGATTGGGTTTTCTAGCTCTCTTGTACATTTCTCATCTAGCACTTACATCAGTCCTGTTTAAATACCTTAATTCATCAAGTCTTAGATTTAATGGATGCATAGATCAGTATCAAGGAGAGGATAAAAGCGTTTCTGGAAATGAAGCATGTATTGTATAGGGTTATGATAGAAAATTCACAAATTAGGATCTAATATTGTCTTTACCACTATTTAAAAGGTCCCTTCCCCAAATGCTATCTAAATAACACCAAAAATATGGGAAAAGGGATAACAATTTAACTTTTAAAAAGTAAATGTGTCTCAGATTAGATGTGTAAGGTATGCATGGATTTTTCTTCATAAAATAAAACTTAAAAATAAATTAGTGTAGCCCTGGCCAGATAGCTCAACTCATTAGAGCATCATCCTGACACATCCTGATATGCCTGGTGAGGGAACATGTAAACATCTACCAGTTAATGCATAACTAGAACAACAAATTGATGTTTCTCGCTCTCCCCCTCATCCTATTTCTCTCTAAAAAAAACAATAGATACGATTTTTTAAAATGAATAAGAGTATAATCTTTGAACCCTAGTGAGTCATTTAACCCAAGAAGCTTCAAGAAAATGTCTGGAGACTTCCAGTCAAGATGGCAGCATAGGCAGACATGGCTTGCATCTTCACACATCACAATTACAACTAAAATATAGAATAACCATCATCCACTCAGAACTGTCAGAAATAGAGTTGAATGGAAGTCTGACAGCTATGGAATTAAAGAAACCACATCCATCCAGACTGGTAAGAGGGACACAGACATGGAATGATTGGTCCTTCACTCATGTGTGGTGGGTAAAAATTCAGGAGAGATATCTCGAGTGTGAGGAGGGGCCGAACCCACACCAGGTCCCGCAGCCCAGGGTTCCAGTGCCAGGAATATAAGTCCGCATAACTTCTGGCTGAAAAAAAAAAAAAAAACAACCACAAACAAATATACACGCACAAAACAGCAAAAATGGAGTGGGTTGTAGAAAGTGTTGGAGCCCCAATAAATTCCTCTTAAAGAAACTACATACAGACTCACCTACTTAGACTCCCCCACTCTAGGATCCAGCACCAGGATAGCAGCTTGAAGGCACCAGTGGCATACTGGGAGAAACTGAAGTGTCTGGCATTAAGGGGGGCAAAGGACAATGTCCCTTTCCTAAACCATCCCCCCACAGAGCCACAGAGCCAGCAAGCTGATGTCATATCTGGGTCTCCATCAAACTGGCTAACACTGTTTGACCTACCTTGGAGATCCTTAGACACTCCACCCCATCCAATTTACTGGCCCCAAGCTGTTTTTCCATATGAATGATTTGTATTGGCTCATGCTTCACAACTTTCTAAATCCTCTCAAACAAGTAATAGCTAGCCTCAGTGAGCACCAGGCCCAGCAGTAGCCAATGTAGATACATAGCTAGGCTTCACCTGGGAATCTCCAAGCCTAGCACAAGTAGCTGTCATCTCAGATTACTTTACATCTCAAGCAGGGTGGCCCTGGACAAAATACAGTTTGGGGCTGACCTTGGTCTACACCAGCCAGGAAACCCCAGGGCTAGCACACCCAGTGGAAAGCTACAGAATGGGTTAGAGCACCACCGTCCTGCCCCTGCACAACTGATCCTCCACAAAGGGTAGAGGTTGATGGTCAGTAGTCATAGCCAGTCCTTGAAGCTGACTGGCTTGGGTAAATCTTTCCCATCAGTCTGCCAACAGCATTCAAGGCTCAGCTACCAGAGGTAGGGGTACTCAGCTCACATGAAGGACAGAACTCCCCTATCCAGCTTGGGTGATAGGGGAGACTATGCCACAGGACCCTACAGGACACCTACCATAACAGGCTACACTATGAAGACAGGGAGTCATAGCAGCTCTACCTAATACATAAACAAACACAAGGAGGCTGCTAAAATGAGGAGACAAAGAAACAAGGTCCAAACGAAATAACAGATCAACACTCCACAAAAAGAGCTAAACGAAATGGAGATAAGCAATATATCATGTGCAGGGTTCAAAACACTGTTTATAAGGATGTTCAAGGAACTTAGTGAGGACCTCAGCAGCATAAAAAAAGATCCAGTCAGAAATGAAGGAGGAACTAACTGAAATAAAGAACAATTTACATAGAAACAACAGTAGAGTGGATGAAGCTGAGAATCAAGTCAATGATTTGAAACATGAAGCAAAAAACACGCAACCAGAACAAAAAGAAGAAAAAAGAATCCAAAAAGATGAGCATAGTATAAACAGCCCCTGGGACAACTTCAAGACGTCCAACATTTACATCTTAGGGTTTTCAGAAGTAGAAGAGAAAGAACAAGAAATTGGAAATCTATTTGAAAATAATAATGGAAGAAAGCTTCCCTAATTTGGCAAGTGAAATAGACATGCAAATCCAGGAAGCACAAAGTCCCAAACAAGGTGAATGCAAAGAGGCCCACTCCAAGACACATCATAATTAAAATGCCAAAGTTTAAACATAAAGAGAAAATCTTTTTTTGAAATTTTTTAGTTCAGCTATCATTCTCCCCGTTAGTTTTTAATTATCTTATTTTTACTGGGTTACTTTACAAATCAAATAACATAGGATACAAAAGCTATACAATTTTGGAAGAATGTCAGGCTTCTGCCTCAGAGCCTGTTCTCTCTAGAACATCCAAAAACAGAATAACCCTGCTACCTCCTTCCAGGCCAGCCAAATCCTAGGCTGTGCCCAGAGTTCCTTCCCATCCCAAATACCATCTGTTGGGAAATGTAGACAGCTTCAGCACAATCATCTGGGCATCCTCAAAGAAGAGACCCAAAGAGAAAAATCTTAAAAGCAGCAAGAGAACAGCAGTTAGTTACCTACAGGGGAGTTCCCATAAGACTGTCAGATGATTCCTCTAAAGAAATTTTGCAGGCCAGAATGGATTGGCAGGAAATATTGAAAGCCATGAAAAGCAGGGACCTAGAGCCAAGATTGTTCTATCTAGCAAAGCTATCATTTAGAATAGAAGGGCAGATAAAGAGCTTCCCAGACAAGAAAAAACTAAAGGAGTTCATCATCACCAAACCATTATTATATAAGATGCTAAAGAGATTTATTTAAGAAAAATAAGGTCAAAACCATGAACAATAAAATGGCAAAAAATGCATATCTATAAAAGATTGAATCTAAACAGCAAACTAAGCAAGCAAGAAGAACAGAGACAGAATCATCAATATGGAGAATATTTTGATGGTTGCCAGATGGGAGGTAGGTGTTGGGGAATGGGTGAAGCAGTGAGGGAATTAAGAAGTACAAATAGGTAGTTACAGAATAGACATCGAGATGTAAAACACAGTATAGGAAATGGAGTAGCTGAAGAACTAATAGGCATGACCCATGGACATGAACATGTTATGGGGATTGTCTTAAGTAGTGGGAGGTGCTGGGTAGAGGAGGGCAACAGGGGAAAAATCAGGACAAGCGTGATAGCATAATCAATAAAATATAATTAGAAATGTAAATGTTCAATTCAGTGGCAAATAAAGAAAAATGTCTGACTTGGGTTGTATTTGTAGACAGTTTGATGATGAATTATTTGTTACAAAAGTTAAGGCAGCACTTGACTACTAGTATGTGAAAAATTGATGAATGACAAAATAGGAATACACTTTAACAGCATACTATGATGTATGAAAATAGTGTTCGGAGAGACAGAGTTCTTTATGGCAATGATGAACATTACAAGTTATTTTACATGTTAAATAAACAATAATGACAAATGTTTTTCACCAAAAACTGAGTTGGACAATCCCTGCATGCTTCAATAAAGGATCTGAAAAAGACTCTGATAAATTTATTCAAGAGGGAAATGTAGTCTTTTAATATTAACACATGCTAATTATGAGTAGTTCACATTACTTTTTAATTTTTTAAAAACTATTTTTATTGATTATGCTATTACAGTTTTCTCAATTTTCCCCCTCTATACTCCCTCCACCCTGACCCTCAACCCTCCAGCATTCCACCCCCCACTTAATCCACATCCATGGGTTGTACATATAAGTTCTTTGAGTCCTCTGTTTCCCAAACAATTTTTATCACTTCCTGTCTACCTTATGCCTACTAACCATGCTTCTTCTTCCCTGTATCTTTTCCCCCCATTCCTCCCTTCCCCCTTCCCACTGAAATCCCTGTGTTTGATGTCCATTTCTCTGATTCTGTTCCTGTTCCAGTTGTTTGCTTAGTTTTTGTCTCTGTTGTTTTTCTTTTCTTTTAAATTCATTTGTTGATAGTTGTGAGTTTGTTGTCATTTTATTGTTCATATTTTTATCTTCTTTTGCTTAGTAAGTCCCTTTAATATTTCATATAATAATGGCTCAGTGATGATGAACTCCTTTAACTTGACCTTATCTGGGAAGCACTTTATCTGCCCTTCCATTCTAAATAAAAGCTTTGCTGGATAAAGTAATCTTGGATGTAGGTCCTTGTTTTTCATGACTCCAAATACTTTCCAGCCCCTTCTTGCCTGCAAGGTTTCTTTTGAGAAACCAGCTGATAGTCTAATGGG